>CANUEP010262628.1:0-24996 GCA_947857235.1 Jatropha podagrica
AAACAATACAACATTTAATAAAAAAAAAAAAAAAAAAAAAAAAAAAAAAAAAAAAAAAAAAAAAACAAACAAACAAACAAACAAACAAAAGAAAACAAAAGTAGATTTCATGCACAGATAATTCCTCATGAAAAGAAGTCCATCAGTAAAGCAATATTATTACCAGCTGCCGATGAAGAGGAGGAAGATTCCTGGCATGCGGATTTATCACAACAGACCGAGAAGAACTATGCTCTTGCATATTCTTGAAACAGGAATCAGGTATAGATTTTGGGGAGCTGTAATCATGCCCACCATTAACTTCAAGGATATTTTGTTTCATTAACTCTAGCTGAGAAGATACTGGCAATTCAAGCTTCCTAATATTTGCAGTTAATCGATGAGAATTGGACATTGATGCAACCTGCTCATTGCATAGGGAGTCACCAGGGTACCCTGAATTTCTGCACGGAAGCAATCATAACCTTGTGAACCATAACAAAAAGATGTAATATATACAGGAACTAAGCTTAAAGTCTCATGCCTAGGCGCCAAGCTAACAGAAGATATCCCATCGTTCATTCCAGAGGCCTCCAAATTACTTTTCAAGGGATTAGATTCCAACGGCGCAGAAGTAGTAGCAGGCACACCAGATTTATATGTACCAAAACTCAAATGTGAGCAGTCAGCAGCTAAGGCTTGCATATCATTTGGAAACACGACCCCACAGTTATCCTCTGCTGGCACTACTTTGGTCTCCTTCTCCAAGCTCAATTGCTGCAAGGTCACAGCTGTCGATGTCACCTCATCATTCAAAGGTGCAGAGCAGTTTGCAAAAGGTATATGAAAGCCACTTTCTCTTCCTAAAATTGGAAGAACAAGAAAAGAAGAATTAATTGTAAGGTTCACATTCCTGATACTACAAAAACTTCTTCCTGGAACATAAGAATACCATACATGCAAAGAGGGGAGAGGAAAAAGATAAAAGAAATAGAGTTTGAACAAACTCTTAATTTAATAGGCTAGTGATAAGTTGTGATCCCTTAATGCCTGAATATTAATAACTAAGGTTGAAATGAACAAGTTATTCTTTGAAAGATGGAGAATGATCTTCCCTCCAATGTTAACTAAACCCAACACGTAACAACAGCTTCTTCAATGCTTTCAGAGCTCCCTGCTAAAGT
This sequence comes from Jatropha podagrica, assembly GCA_947857235.1. NCBI lineage: Eukaryota > Viridiplantae > Streptophyta > Magnoliopsida > Malpighiales > Euphorbiaceae > Jatropha > Jatropha podagrica. The sequence continues at coordinate 1,164 of CANUEP010262628.1, forward strand.
TTTTTCACTATGAATGTGGATCAGATCTTGGGGGGATATGATATAGAATTCAATCTTTTTACGAGCAATATGAAAATGAAATCAGTTACACAGCTTCTTATTTTTCTTAAATTACTTGTAACCAAACCAGATGTGCACAAGTACACAGATCAAGTCTACAAAACTAAAAAAGTTATTATTACCACATCTAATTATTTGAAATTCACAATAAATACTACAAACAAGGCCTTAATCCCATCTAACTATTTGAAATTCACAATACATACTACAAACATGGCCTTAACCCCAACCTTTGTGCATGGATATATTTGCATATAACTGATAAAACAAAGCCTTATTACAACTTTCCAATACCATCTAGAATTGTAGGAAGGTAAGCACAAAATAAGTTAAGCTGCTTATGATAACTCCTCGTTAGGCACTCACACTCTTCACACTAATATCCCCAATCTGCTTAGAACATCAAACTCAGATACTCATCCCAACCATCACTCCTATCTCCAACTAATAAATATAAATAAATAGCAGAGCAAATTCATGACTTTCAACTAGTACCACTGACAGCTTCAAAATTTAAGTCTCTTATATAACCTTGCAGCTTTGCTTTTTCACCATGTGTGAAAATAGAAAATCTGGATCCAGTAGCCTAATTAAAATGGAAACAGGAAACAGATGCAACATGAAACAGAGACGGGGAAGTGTATTTTGTGGAGGAACCACATAAATATAAAAGATATGGGTATTATTATAAATATTTAAAATCATCAACTAAAGCCCAAAATTAAAAACCTAACTACGGGATAATATAAATAAATAAATATGCTATTTTCAAAACAAATGTTAATCTGCCAATTATCAAATACTAAAAGCCACTATTCATTTAAATGGAAGAATCTAAAAATCTTGTAAATAGTAGTTATAAAATAAATCATATTATTTAAAAAGAAAAAAAAAAACACAATAGAAGAATGAAGATGCTTAGAAGATCTCCAAAGTGGGCCTATACATAGAGCTCAATCAATGTAAACTCTAATCCAAAGATAGTAGGAGTCTAGCCTACATGCAACACTAGTCACCACTAACAGATTCACAAGGGAGAAAAATCAAGAAACAGAACTTGGTCTTCTCTTGTGATTCTGACTCAGAGTGTGCGTGTGTGTGTGCGCGCGTGTGTGTGTGTGTGAGAGAGAGAGAGAGAGATTGATTGATTCTGTTGCCGATTTGCCGCTCAACAGTTTGTCACTCTGATCTTCACTGACAGCTGTCGCTGCTCCAAGGGATAAGTTTCCAAATTTATCAAAATTACAGAAACAGTCCTGAAACATTTCAGGCCCATGTCAGATGCACCCTGTGTCTGAAACATTCTGAAAATTGGACAAACCACAGGGTTGCCATTGCAGGCAATGCTAGCCAGTAGCCTAATTTTTAAGCACTACACCAATGATAGAGCAACTAGATAACTAATGGCTCAAGATGCTTTATAATTGCAGAGGCTGAAAATATCCGATCCAAAGGCATTCAGTAGTTCTGAAAATGAGTAAAAAGAAAAGAAGCTGTCTGCTTTCTAGACTAATTATAACCACATTTTATTGCTTTTGCACATATAAAATGGCAACGCAAAAATGACCAGATAAGACCAGATTCTCCATATTTTTAATCCAGTGGCAGCCTCCAAAACAAGGGCATCAAGACTAAACCAACAGCACATTAATAGGGCTTAATCAGAGACTTTACCAGGCTAAGTTAGGATCACCTTTCTAATTCTAAGTCAGTCTCTTTACCACCCATCACCTGAATTTATCATCAATCTGATCTAGCTGGGGTTTGTTTAACATATTCCTTCATCATCATAAGTATTAAAATTAAAGACGTAATGAAATAACGTGCTTTGAAGGCTGAATTATGTGGATCCTAAACAGAACACATTTGAGTAACCACTTGTGTGATTTTCTCAGACTTGCAACTGGAAGCTCACATCCTAATTCTTACAAAAGAAGCACAAATACTTCCAAGCCTTCTCTCTATTTTTTCCCCTCTCAACTTGTAATGGAGAGTCCCTTTATGGCAGTAAGAAGTCAGTAGTCATTTTTCTTGAACAAAAAGCAATTCGCTTCTTCTATAGTTGTCTATCATCTATTACTGCATATAATAATCAAACAGTAAGTTGATAAATGCATGCCTGAGGTTTAAAAGAGACAAATAATTGCGGAAGCCTTTTAGTCATCTTTACCGCATCTTCCAGGTTCTCATCAACGAACATATAGCATTAAGACATAGTATAGTGCAGGGAATCATAGAAGGAAAAATATATAGGTATGACAAAATGCGTGGTATAGCAATATAGCATTGCCTAACTCATTTTGTTGGTAGTCAAAAAGGTAAATAATCATTGTTAACATCAAACTAACAACATGAAAGCTGCCTCCTGAAAGTTACCTTCGTGAAGTTCATTCATGCACCTATGCAAGTCATAGGAAATCATGTCATTGAACGATGCACCTCCAACATGATTTGCATTTTCCTGTCTACTAGATGGAGACTCAGGTTCAACACAGCTTGAAGCAAGATTCTTGCTGGCAACATCCATCTCTGATACTTGGACATTCTCTGTGTGGCTGTTGTTAGATAATTCAGTTTCATCACCAAACAAGTGAGAATGATTAGGAAACGTCCCAAGGCCGGGGGTATTTGAAATATTTAAGATAGATGACCCACTCATAGCTGTCTGCTGCTCAATTACAGGCCATTCATCATCCAAATCGTGTGGAGATTGCAACTCCTGCATTTCTTGCAGAGGTGAAGAATTGGAGGAAGGCTTGAGATTACTATGGAATGAATCTTGTGCATCAGTATCTTGAAGTGTATAAGATGTCTCCATTACCATGTTTGACGCCATATTGTGTTGGTGAGACATCTTAACAATATCAATCATAGAAGCATGTCCAGAAGGACCCCCACCAAAAGCAGCTTGAGGTGCTACAGATGTTGATTCAGATGAAAAGACAGCACTAGCAGTTCCAAGAGTTTCCCTTCCATTATCAGCTCTGAAAGAATCACTGTAGTCAAATTCCAAGACCAATCAAAATATAATGCATTCAGTAAAAAACAAAGCCAATAAGTTAACAAAAGCAAATACTTACAAGACTAACTACTTACATAGATTGAACATTAAGTAAACAAATAAAAGCAAATGGAAAAATGCATTCTTCTCAGATGTTAAAAGTAGACATATGCTTCCAATCAACCATAAAGCACAAGGAGCACAATGTTCATTTCAGTATGCTAAGAAAAAAGGCAGTGGGCAAATTATGTAAAGCATCATAAGGTCAACTAAGGTGGTAAAAAGGTCTATGCACCAGCACATGACATAGCCAAATGCAATTGCCCAGCCAAACAAAATTGTGCTATTAAAGGATACGCATACTGAACTCCATAAGAACATAACAGAAAAAAGTAGGAATGTGGACATAATGAGAAGGGACTACTATTAAAGGATTATTATAATGCCTTCCCCTTTCTATATTATTTCTTCAAATGTTAACATTGGTTGTTTAGAAACCTAAATAACATGATCCAAGCAGCAGAGACCTGGATATTTAAAGGCCAGAATTCCTGATCAATTTCTTTGCCACAAATCAGCTTATAACAAAAAAGAGTTTAAACTGTTCACAAAATTATTAGAAAACTGCAATAAAGAGGTCAGTGAAAAAAGAAGAAATTATCTCAACACATCCATTAGTACACATATAGGCATGAATATATGTAATACTAAGCAAGTAAGCATCTGAACACATGATTATGCATCTCTGCATATTTGCTAGCACCTCTATGTTTTGTATTCATAGATTAATGACGCACTAGTAACACCTATTATAAGACCAAATAGGGGCACTAGGCACTCAATGCAACTGGTGCTTGACACTAATGATTGAAACTATTCGCTAAAATTTCTAAATTATTCCATGAAAACTGCATTCTAAATATCATTTGTTCCCATCACAAACTAAGATGCTGCAGACTCCTAGCATATCCGTGCAGACCACCCCCACAGGCCTCCACCCCCCCAAAAAAATAAAAATAAAAAATAAAACATAATTAGCAGAAAAATTTCACTGAAAAGAAGGATTATGACAATACTATAGCATTAAGCAACGAATGTAACCTAAGGATTGGATACATTGAAATTTCTAAATTATTCCATCATGTACATCATTCATTCCCTCCCCCCAAACAAAAGAAAAAAACAAGAAAAGAATACAATAAATTACTCATGCACATGCTGGTGCAGAATTCATTAATGAAGTCAGAAGTATGCCTTAGACAAGCTGATTGCTTACAAGGACAAAGAAATTTTAGCTCCAAGGTGAAGTGCATTTGACCAAGATTCACCAGGAATACCCTGTGCAAAGTTTTGAATTATGTTCACAGTCGTGATCTGGTTTTTCAGTGGGTTGTAATGAAGCGTACAGGTTATGGTTAGCAATTGTGAATTTGTTTAGAAAAACTACAGCATCAATTGCACCAGTATGTCACAATTAGAGTGACTGTGTAACAATCAATACTTCAAACCATGCTGATGTGCCTAGTCTCTGAACATTAACCACATAAATCATGTCACTGTGGATGCTTGAACCAACAAGAATAGAAATAGGGGGTTAGAGTATAATGGTAGGATACAGAACCTGTAGTTATAATTGCTACATGATGAGGTACTTTTACAAGTTACGACCACACAATTATTAATGACAATCCACTTTTTTTTTTCCTCATATTTATGACTCTGCACATCTTTTTGATACACATCTTTTTAAAAACTGTACTTTCCAGCTGTGCTCATGCACTATGCACCTTGTACACATACTTGAAAGATCTTAGGCATATTAATTCATCAGATACTTTTAATAGCATTGGTAAACTGAAAACTGTCAACTGCAGATTCATTTTAACTAAACAAAAAATCCTTAGATTTTTCTTTGGATTATTCAATTATTTTTCACTGAAAGCAAAAATATTATATACATATATATTCTAAACGCACAGAGGACAAAAATAAACCTGTTTTTCTTATAAGAACTAACCTATGAGGTGAAAGCTGCTCATTCACACTTCTCATATGATATGTCAAAGAAGACGAAGAAGTTACTGCAGGAGGAATGGACAGATTCTCTCTCACGTATGCGGCTTTACCAAGGTCTGCCAGGAGGACACAAGTTCATGTAGTAAGAATATACAATATTGAAATCCAACTTAATATCACCTCTTCTGCCACCAGACAAGTGTTTCACATTGTACAGTAAGATAAACACACCATTGTAGCTGATTTGAGATGGTGAACGTCCAACATTATATTCTGCACAGCCTTTAACTCCACGATAACCATTGCTACTGCACCGAGCCTTTGATTCTTGCGTCTCTTTCATCTACAGAAACCAAATATATAATAATTGGCGTGTAAAAAATAAAAATCAAATAAGTAATTTGTAAATACCAAAAACTGCATAAAAGAATTAGGTTAATAGAAGGGGAAAAAGAAGAAGAAAGGAATGAACAGAAACCTTATCTACAGTACACACACAGGTTTAGTGGAATAATTAATCCTTTGAAATGAAATGCATACAGAAATTACAAAGGAAAACTGGAAAATGTGAAAAATATATAACTAAATAAGAGCCAAAAAAAATTAAAAATGAACAGAAAAACAATGTACCTCTTTTCTTCTTTCTCGCTTGCTTTTCACTTCATGAAAAATATCTACATGATTCAGAAATACTAATTTAACAATTGAACCAACAAACTAAGGAAAACAATAAGATTACAAATAAATTAAACAAAAAAAAAAAAAAGCAAATGGAAATTAAACCGACCCCTGGAGACAAAAAAAAAGTGCAACTTATCCCAAAAATAGTACTAGTTCGACAAATATACAGTAGAGACTGTCAACACTATCAATCAAAATCTCAATCTTTCTAGGGAACCAAACAGAAAATTACATACATTGCCTGCAAAACTAAAAACTTTACAAAAATTGCATACATTGTTTTTATCTCAAAATAATTCCAGAAAACAAAACAAAACAAAAAAAAAAAAACGAGATCTTAGAGAAGTTTTCTCCATCCGGAACAAAAAAAAATCACAAATTTCTCGTTTAAAAAACAATAACACCACGATAATATAAAAAATAAAAAAAAAACCAAAAAATAAATAAACAAACAAACAAAAAAACTCAAATGCCACTATTTGCTCCTCCCATCCAAAGAAAAATTTAACTAAAATTTTTTTTAACATGAGGAGAATAATAAATAAACCTTGAGAAAGGAGTCTTTGAACGGCCTCGTTCGGGTCCATGTCACACTCTTTAAGGACACTGTAGATCTCAGTATTCGTGGAGTTATCGTCGACAATTTCTTTTATACTCTGTATCATCTTCTTCGTCGCCGGCGGTATCTGCAATATAATGTCATTGTTATTACTCTTACTCTTGCTTTCGCTGTCGCTTCCCATTGTCTAGTATAAAGAGAAGCAAGGTAAAGATTCTGTTCTTGCGGGCTGCGGCTTCCTCCTTTCGGATTACGATATAGAACAAAACCAAAATAACCTATTTTCTCTCTTTTTTGCGGGGTTTATAATATTATCGTAATAATATAATTACTAGTTAATTAGTTACATTGTGTTTTCTGTGCTCCCTCTTAGAGAGAGAATCTGAACGAGACTACTGGCCAAGTCATTGAGTACTAATATTGTCACAGAACTGTCGTTTTATTCTCTTCCCCATATCATATAGAAGCGTGAACCAATTTTCTTGGGCCCCACGAGAGATTTTTTTAAGATTTTTAATCGACGGCGGGAATATGTTGGCCTTTTGTTTAGAATCTTAAGATGTGCCAGACTATAAAAACTCGACGCCGAGAATTCAAAAAAGATTACAGGGTCGGGTCGAGTCGGGTCGGGCAATTATAATAATGTATTGATCAGTGAGGATTCCAGAAACTATAAAATAATAGGCACACAAATAAGATGAAATAAAGGTAAAATTGTCGTTGTTGTTAATACAAAACTAGACTTGCACACGGAATATTTATATATTATTTGAATAATTATTATTTTAAAAAAAATTTTAATTATTATATATAAATTTTAAAAGATAATTAGTCTCTAAATTCTCACATTATGTATAAATAATTATAAAAATTATAATATAATCTATAGGTATACTCCTGAATTGTTTTTGAAAATTTAAAAATAAATAATAAATAATAGACATGGAACTATTATATAAATCTTAATTTTTAATTTTATATAAAATATCTGTAATAAAATAAAATATAGACAAGAAAAAAATTGAAAACTTAAGATATAAATAATATAGATATGGATTATTTTTTCATATAACTTAGTAAAATTATTAGATATAATTTTTTAATATTTTAGATAACATAATGAAATTCTAAATGATAAGATCCATCAATATTTAAAACTCCTGTATTTAAAATTTTCAATATATTAAATGTTATTTTTTATTTAAATAAACTAAAAAAATCTTAGAATTTTTTTAAAAGACAAATCTTTACTTTTTAATTTTCTTTTTCCATAATCGATTCCACATATGAAAACTATTAAGAGTTTCTCTAAAAAAACAATAACTTCATTAACTTAACAAGATAATAAACCAGCCCATACAATGGGATAAGGCACCAAGCAACAAAATTTCATTAACTTGGTTTTTTTTTTCTTCTTTTTCTAACCTTAATCTTATGAATGTTCATCAATTTTACCATCAACCACGCAAGAAATTGAAGGCTCAACAATAAATGATTTGGTAATGGAAATACAGTTAAAAGAGAAAAGAAAAATGCTTTCGGCCTTTAGACCACTAGGTAGAACCAACTTATAACAGAAAATAGAAATTAATAAAAATACCAATCTACCAATTCAGCCATTTGAGTCTAAAATTGAGAGTTTGAATTAGGTGAATTTTATATTTGAAATTGAAAAAAATATAATTAATATTAGATGAATTAAAAGAGCTGATTAAATTAATTTGATTTACCTCCTTGAGCTTGACCAATGATCTCATTTTTTAATTTAATATTTAACTAGTTTTTTAGAACGTGCGTTACACGTGGACACCCATTATTTATATTCATTATATAATTTTTTTTTTCTTCATTTCAAAGGTTTGTTATATGTATTATAAGATATTGAGAAAAATAAATATATAGATAAATTCTGTATTTTCTATTTAAATCTACTATAACAATACATATCTGTTTATGTTAAAAATAATAATATAAATTATTCATTACAAATATTAGCTACAATTGTTTCCTTTACTCAATCAATCTCCTCCCTTTTGAAGAGTTATTGTATTAATATGTGATTCAATCTTTTTCAATAAATTATTTCACTGTAAAGTTGAAATAAGTATCGTTATTAGTTTGAACAATATTATCTTTTTAAGCTTATTAATGAAAATTTTAACGTATTTTGTTACCTATTTGGCAACAAAACCTATTTGTAGATGATGTTTTTTGTATAAGTTGCATCCTTCCTCTTTTCTCTTATCTAACTTTACAATGACTTTTGTTTTAGACATTGATATCCATTTTGACAGTGGCATATAGAGCTAAACATCCTATGGTAAATAGACACTCACATTCAATATTATTTGCTCCTGAGCTTTGTTTATTATCACTGCGAAACAGAGACAGATTGAAGATTGTTTTCTCTTAAAATGGAATGGGTATCATTCATTTTCTATAGCAAAGAGATGTATTGTAGGTAAGAATACTTGCTTCTCTGAGTATCTTCCAACTATTATTTCAGTACGAATTACATTGGCTTCAAAATTTCTGTACATCATTCTAGTTTAGTTACACAGGCCATTCGAGGCATTTAAATTTTTCAAAAGTATTATCGGATAGTTGACTTTCAAGCTTGTGCCGAGATAATCCATTTGACAGTAAAGTGTTAAAAAATTCCTCTTGATAATAGTTGCTTGTGTCATCTTTTATTTCATCGAAACTATTGTAGATCTTGCTCTGGCAAGAGAATAACTCTATCTTCTTCTGATTCATGCCATCGACATATTTGATTTTTGTTGTTAGTATTGCACGACTTGTCATATATTGGCCAAAGTTTGCATTCTCTTCAAACACTGTGAATACTTCATCAATTAATGATCTCTCGCTGGTTTAATTATTATCATGTTTTACTACCATCGCTTTTGGTATCATTATATTTCTCTTATTGTTCGTCTGCTCTTCTCCGTCACGAACTCGAAGCAAGAATTCTACCTAAGAAATGAGATTCTATTGGAGCTGTGATGAACTATAAGGAGACTCCTGTAACATATGATTATCTGATAGGAGCTCTTATTTTTGAAGAGATGAAGTTCTCTTTGACTTCAGAAGATAAGAAAAAGAAAGGACTAGCTTTAAAGGTCGATTCTAGTGAGGAAAACTCTTCTGATCTTGATAGTGATGACCTGGTGCTCGTTGCTAGAAAATTCAAAATGTTTTATAAGAAAGGTGGAAGGACATAGAAAAAGTTCATCAAAAAGAACTTTTCACCTAAGAATAGCAACTTGCCAAAGAAAGAGCCTTCTGAAGTGGTTTGTTATAAGTGCAACATACCTGGTCATATCAAGCCAAACTGTCCTAGATTGAAAAAGAAGTCAAAGAAAGATAAGCCGAAGCAAGCATTTGTAGCTGCTTGGAGTGACTCAGACGATTCAAGTTCTGAAAGTGAAAAAAGTAGTAAATATTTGTTTGATGGCTGTTACCAGATCTGACTCTAAAGCAGAAAGCACTATGGTGTCAACACAGAAAGTTGAAAGTAGCAAAACAAATGCAACAGTTCACAAAGATGAAGAAAGCGATGTAAGTATCTCTGAACCTGAATTTGAAAGTGATCTTCTAGATACTTATAATAACCTTTGTACCGAATTTGAAAAACTTGTTAAAAAGCATAAGGTTTTAAAGAAAGATTACAGAAAGTTGAAAACAAATGTAATCATTTGAAAGATGCTTTTTATCAAGAAGTTACATGCAAAGATTTGATTATTGAGATCAAAGATCTAAAGAGCTGTAATGAAAAGTTTTTTGAAAATCTGAAACACTTTGAGGAGAAATGAAAAAAATCTAAATTCTGAAAACGACTTTCTAAAAGCTGAAATTAGAATTCTAAAGTCAATCTCAGAATCGTTTTCTAAAGAAAAAGTCAGTTCTAATTATGATTGTGCTTCAAGAGAAAAACATATTTCTATAAGTAAAAATGCCATTTCTAGCGTTGTAAAATTAGAACATCAGAAACACATTGAAAAATCTAGCAATATTAATCAAAAGAAAAATCATAGCAAGAAAACTGAAAGAGGATCTACACCTGTTACCCCTAATCCTCCAGGACCCAATGTATGTTGGGTACCTAAATCTGCATGATATTTTCAGGTGTGCCTAAGGAGCTAGCTGAGAACAGAAATGTGGTACATGGACAATGCTTGCTCTAGGCATATGACTGGTGACAGAAAGAAATTCACCAGATTAGAAAAGAAGAATGGAGGTACAGTAAGCTTTGGAGACAAAGCTAAAGGTAAAATTATTGGTATTGGTGTGGTAGGTTCTAATCCTTTAATAGAAGATGTATGTTTAGTAGAAGGATTGCATTATAATTTGTTAAGTGTAAGTCAGATCTATGATAAAAACAGAAGAGTGATATTTGAGCCATCTCATTCTGAAGTTCAGAATATGCATGATAACAAAACTATATTTGTAGGTAAAAGATTTGTAAACATATACCTAGTAGATCTTTCTGATATGCATAACCTAGACATTTGTTTAGTTTCTATTAACAATTCTAGTTGGTTATGGCAGAGAAGACTTGGACATGCAAGCATGCATCTCATTTCTAAACTGTCAAAGAAAGATTTAGTTTGTGGTTTACCAAAATTAAAATTTGAAAAAGATCATATCTGTGATGCTTGTCAATTGGGTAAACAAACCAGAACATCTTTCAAATCTAAGGGCATGATTTCTACTTCTAGACCGTTAGAATTGCTACATCTTGATTTATTTGGACCTGTGACCCTATCTAGTCTTGGTGGTAAATCATATGCGTTTGTCATTGTCTATGATTATTCTTGATTCACCTGGACTCTCTTCCTTAGAAATAAGGATGAGTCATATGACTTGTTTGTTCATATGTGCAAGAGAATTCAGAATGAAAAATGATACAACATCACTGTAATTAGAAGTGATCATGGAAGAGAATTTGAAAATCAGAAATTCAATGATTTCTGCAATGAAACTGGAATCTTCCATAACTTCTGAGCACTTAGAACACCCCAACAAAATGGAATAGGCGAGTGGAAGAACAGAAATCTTTAAGAAATGGCTAGAACCATGCTGAGTGACTTTAAACTTCCAAAATACTTCTAGGCAGAAGCAATAAACACAACATGCTATATTCTAAACAGGGCCTTGGTGAGATCTAAACTTAAAAAGACTCCATATGAGCTGTACAAAGATAGAAAGCCAAACATTGGCTATTTTCACATATTTGGGTGTAAATGCTTTATTTTAGATAACAAGAAAAATCATCTTTCTAAATTTGATGCAAAATCCTATGAAGGAAGTTATTCTAATAACAGTAAAGCATATAGGGTGTTTAATAAAAATACACTAGTTGTGGAAGAATCTATTAATGTTGTCTTTGACGAATCTGACTCTACTTCTAGAATTTTTGAAAGTGATGATCAAGAAGAATAGAATGAACAATCAGAACTAGAACAGCCAAAAAATGCTCAAAATGAAGATGATCAGGCTGAATTAGAAGACAGACATGAAGTTCAGAGTGATACACAAAGCCGAATGCCAGGAATAGAAAATGAGCATTCAAACTTACCAAAAGAGTGGAGATTCCACAAGTATCATCCTCAAGAGGATATCATAGACAACCCTTCAGAAAGGATAATGACTAGAGCTCAACTTAGAAGATACTTTGGTAATGTTGCTTTCGTTTCTCAAATAGAACCTAAGAATATTGATGAAGCTCAAAATGATGAGAGTTGGATTCTTGCTATGTAAGAAGAACTCAATCAGTTTGAGGTGAATCAAGTTTGGAAACTTGTTTCTGGACCTAAAAATCATTATGTAATTGGAACTAAATGGGTGTTTAGAAATAAGCTTGACGAACATGGTAATGTTGTTAGAAACAAAGCTAGGTTAGTGGCTCAAGGTTACCACCAAGAGGAGGGCATTGATTTTGGTGAGACCTTTGCCCCGGTTGCTAGACTTGAGGCCATTAGAATGTTTTATGCATTTGCATGCTTCAAAAACTTCATGCTTTATCAAATGGAAGTAAAAAGTGCTTTCTTGAATGGTTTTCTAAATGAAGAGGTGTATGTCGAACAACCACCCGACTTTAAGTTTTTGAAAACCAAACCATGTTTATAAACTTACTAAAGCACTTTATGGTTTAAAACAAGCTCCAAGAGCTTAGTATGAAAGATTAAGTAAGTTTCTAATTGAACATGGTTTTTCTAGAGGAAATGTGGGTACTACACTATTTATAAAAAAGAAAGCATCTAATATTCTAGTTGTACAAATTTATGTTGATAACATAATCTTTGATTCTACTAATGACCTTCTTTGTAAAGAATTTTCTAAGATTATGCTCGGTCAATTTGAAATGAGTATGATGGGAGAGTTGAACTTCTTCCTTGGGCTTCAAATTAAACAATGTGACAATGGAATCTTCGTAAACCAAGGCAAGTACACACGTGAACTTCTAAAAAGGTTCAAAATGGATAATGCTAAGGTATGTAGCACTCCCATGAGCCTATCCTCAAAATTAGAAAAGGATGAAAAAGGAAAGGATGTGGACATATAACTGTTTAGAAGTATGATTAGTTCTTTACTATACCTAACTACAAGCAGGCCTGACATTCACTTTAATAAGTGTCTATGTGCGAGATTTCAGTCACAACCCAAAGAATCACACTTAATTGCTGTAAAACTAATTCTAAGATATCTTTGCAGTACTTCAAATCTTGGCTTATGATATTCTAAAGATGAAACTTTTGATCTTGTTGGGTATAGTGATTCTGATTTTGCAGGAAGTAGAGTGGATAGAAAGAGTACATCTGGAACTCGTCAGTTTCTGGGTAGCGCCCTTATATCTTGGTTCAACAAGAAGCAGACTTCTGTGGCTCTTTCTACTATAGAAGCAGAATACATAACTGTTGGAAGTTGTGTTGCAAGTTCTATGGATCAATCAACAATTGACAGACTACGGTTTGAAATTAGAAACGATCCTAATTAGATGCGACAGCACAAGTGCTATCAATCTCTCTAAAAATCCAGTACAACATTCTAGAACTAAGCATATAGAACTCAGACATCACTTCATTCGAGATCATGTTTAGGAAGGTAATATAGTCATTGAGTTCATCCCTACAGAAAAGCAATTGGCGGATATTTTCACTAAACCGCTAAATGAAGGCCAATTCTACTTGATTAGAAGAGAACTAGGTATGTTGGTTCTAAATTCGTAACTTTAGAACTCAGTAAGCTAGTTCTAAATGCTTTCTGAAAATGAAAAGAAGGAACTCTGTGGTATGAGTTTTAACATGAAATATGTGTGACTTTGTGTCTATGTGATCAAAATGATAAATGGAATTCTGATGTTGAATTCTAATGTGACCATCGACATCAAAGAGCCAAGCTATATCAGACACAATTTTTCTTTATTTTCTTATCTGTTGTGTGTTTATTTTTTTATTTTGTTGTTTGTTGTTTGTTGTTTATTTTATTTTATTCCCTTTGTTAAAAAATAAATGTAGCTGCAGAATATTTATTATAGGGGTTATCAAGAGTCAAGTCAGTTACTTTCCCTCTCTTCTCAAAAACTACTTTTTGTGTTTAAATTTCAAATAAAAGTAACTGTCCTCTCTTTCTCTCTCCTACGTCTCTGACAACATTAACCCCATCCACTATTTTTTACTTTTCTCTTTCCTCATTTACTCAACAACTTCTTCACGAAGCTGTTTCTCACTCAAATGAAAACTCAAAACCTAACTTCCCTCTGTTCTTCTTCTTCTCTCTCGCACCGTTCATCTCCTTCTGAAAATCAAAATCCTAGAACCCAAAAACTCTCAAAATGTCTGGTTCTTCACACTCTTGTACACCCATGACCACAGAAGAGCTAGAGACTCTGGCTCGTCTCATGAAGAAATACAAAGAACACGAAAGTGCTCTTCTCAGTTCTCTACCTCAGTCAAGTCTCGCTTCAAAGCGAAGCACAATGAAAATTGCAAAACAGGAAGAAAAAGGGAAGAAGATTGCAAGAGAGATGTCATCAAAAGGAAAAGGTAAACCTATTCTCTCTCGCGAAACTTTAATGAGATCGTACTCAGTGGATTGGAAATTTTTTTGGGAAACCAGAGTTCGATTTCAAGAATATGTTTGAATATCAAGGTTGGTTGCACTTTCTAAAAATAAATAAACCCTGTTATGAGATAGTGGTAAAAGAGTTCTATGGGAGTCTGAAGGAAATAAACTCAGAGTGTATGTCATTAAAGATTGACGATGAGGAGATGTTCCTAAGACTCGACGACTTGAGCAAAATTCTCAAAATTCCAAACTTAAGGTCGAAAATCACCAAAATCAAAGAAGTAACAAAGATAAGTGATTACAAAAAGGATGAGTTTCTAGAGAAAGTTTTGAAGAAGTGAATCTCTGTGAAAAAGTCAGTGGTGGATTTCTGTGATATGCAAGAAAATTTTAAATGGTTATACAAATTAATCGTCCACTACATTTTCCCGAAGAGCGGATCACTGACATATGTGAACCAGGTTAAGCTGTACCTAATGTGGCACATTGTTGAAAGAAGACGCTTCAACCTGTGTTATGCTATTTTCGATAAAATGGTGAGTAAGCTAAAGAAGCTTCCTTATGGTATGATTCTCACATGTATTTTTGAGTTTTTGGAAGTGAATTTGAGGAAAAAGAAGTGTCAACCCGTATCAAGGCTTGACAACAACTCTTTAAAATTGAAAGATGAGGAAGAAACTGAAGAGCAAGGTTTAGAAGGTAAAACTGCTGAGAAAGAGTTAGAAAAATCAAAAGTGGAAAAGGAAGCTAAAAATTTAGAAAAGGGGAAGGTTGGTTTTGAAAAAGAATATATAAAAATCGAAACAGAAAAGGGTAAATCAGAATCTGAAGGCCTAGAGAAGTTAACTAGAGAGGTTGAGAAATTAGAGAAATCTAAAAATTTAGAAGAATAAAAAGCAAGTTTAGAAACAGAGCAAAATGTTGAGCCTGAAGTGACAGCAAATAAAGGGAAAAAGACTGAACCAGAACCTGCGCTGGGGGAAGCAAGTGAGGAGAAAACTGATGATGAAGAAGAGGTCCAATTGGACACTAGTAACAAGGCAGGGAAAGAAGATGTAGCCAAGAAGGCACCAGAAACGGGAAGTGAGCCTGATGACAGAGAAGCAGTACTAATGGAGCTAGAAAAAGGCTTGATACAAGAGCACAACAAGGAACTTGAGGAGAGTATTAAATTTGGAAGGAATATCACAGAGAACACCAAATACTTGGTAGAATCTATGGAAAAATTGAAAAGCTTAAATGAAAGGAGACTGGCTCTCCTTAAAGTCAAAATTGTTGCCCCTCAATCTGCTAGAAAATAAAAGAAATTCAAAAGTCTAGCTGCACCTTCTCCTCAACTTGCTGCACCTTCTTCTGAAAAGGCAAAGAGGTTTAAGAGCACCGCCCAAAGTACATTTTTCAAGAGCCGAAAACCACCTTCTGCATCTAAAAGACCTTTCTCTCCTTCCACTGCCCAAGTCATTCATAATGATAAAAAGGCCAAAACTAATCCTTGATGACGCTTTGATAACCTCTATTGTTGTTTGTCATCTACTGCTTATTTGTATTTCTACTTGTGAGTTGTTGTTTGTTTGTTGTTATTTTTTGGAACAGTTTACATTTTTTAATTGACTTTATTTGTGCCTTGTTTTCTCTGTTGCTAATTCAGTGATCAAATCTTTATATGTTTTTTTACCCTCTTTTTTTATGACGAAAAGGGGGAGAACACAGCATAACACAGCAGATTCTGGGGAGAACACCGCATTGCAAATAGACTTGATAAACATAGTAAAACTTAAGTGCTGAATTCTAACAGTGTATTATTCATGTTCTAATGCTGGTTGGCTTGTATTCTAATGTTGAGAATAGAATATATTTTTTCTTTAGAATTGTCTTTAACTGTTAGACTTCAAAACCTCGTTCTAACTCTAAAGTCAGACTCTAATCTTCATTCTATTATAAATCTCATAAGCCAAATCTACACATATTCAGGGGGAGCCCATGTAAGTCTTAATTATTCACTTCTTGAAAAATTTACTGTTGTTAGGACTTGCATTTTTCTTTGGTATGCATAAATTTAGGGGGAGCACATGCATTTACTATTAATAAATTTATTGGTTTTGTCATCATCAAAAAGGGGGAGATTGTTGGCTCAAGGTTTATTTCTCCTCTTGATTTTGATGATTATTTTTAAACCAAATAAATTTATATATTATGGTTGTGCTAAAAATATTTTATGCAGATTTTGTATTTAAGATTTATTTAAGAAATTAATTTCCTACACCCAAGACATCTAATTGAAGACCATGAAGACTTGAAAGAAGCATTTTTAATTAGTATGTGTCTTAGGAAATTGATGTAGGTTTGAGAGAAATAATGATTATAAGCACAAAATATTATTTTCCTTCTCTCTTATTCAAAAATTAATTTTAATTTTTTAAATATAAAAAGCTGAAAGAAATGATCAAAACTTCCTCTCCACATTTTCTTTCCAAAAGATCCTTGGAGCAAATCTTCCCAAACGACTATATATTGCATTCTGATCTGCAGCAGAGTTTCTGAATTCAGCTGTTAGAACTCTATTACAGCTAATCTATTTTTTGGTTTTAAATATCACCCTGATTTAATGCACTTTCCATTCCTCATTTAATGCTATCTGCCGTCTATGTGTTAAACAAAGGATAGGAACATTTATTACCCCCTATGCCTCATTTCACTTTAGCCAAAGCTTGTGACAGTCTTATTAAATGATTTCGAAATTTCCTCTCAAATGATAAACTATCATCTCTCTATAAAAGTGTTTTTGCTTCTCCTTATCAACATTGGATAAGCGTTCGAGCCATTGTTCAAACTTTCAAAATCTCTCAAGGCTTTCTCTTCAACCCCTTCGATTTCTTTTCATCTCTGTTCTTCAAGAAATATCATCCAAGTGAAAAGATTTCTATTTTCATCTCTTTCTAAAGAACTGATTTGTGTTTTCTGAGTTTTTAAATCTGTATTCTATTCTTCTGTGCTTATTTCTGCATTTCTCTCTTTCCATATAGATTTTCTACAATCTATTGTGGTTAGAGATTTTTAAAAGAAATACATTTGTGTATTAGCTTAGTTGAGAAGCTATTGTGTTGTTAGGTTATCAAGCGACCTTCTCCATTTGTGAGATTTTAATGTCTTGATCTGAGTTTTTTTATCTCTGTAAAATAGAAAAGGGTAAAGGTCAACTAGAACCTGTGAAATCTAGTGGGTTAAGGTTAGATTTAAGTGATTAAATCTATTTCCTTGTACTTATTGATTTGTCTCTTACCCTTGAAAAGAGATAACATAGTGGAGGATCTCAAGAGGCATCTTGGTGAGTGGATGTAGGCGAGTTAGTGCCGAACCACTATAAATCACTGTGTCTATCTTCTTTCTTTTTCTGAAGTTGTTACTTGACTATTTTTGGTTTACACTAGTATTTATATTTCTAAAAATGCAAAATTAATTTAAGTTCAGTTCTGATTTGTAAAGCAAGCTCTATCTCTGTATAAAATTAGAACTCTAGATTTCTGCATCATAATCTTCTGAAGTTCTAGTTAGCTATTCTAAAATCATTCCTTTTTCAAAACTGTAAGTTTAGCCCATTCTCTAAAGTTACAAAAAGGCTTGTAAAGAAGTTCTAATCGTATATATCTTTCTTTGCAAAGTCTTTCTAATTTTGTAGTAACTCAGCAAAGCTGTTCTAATCTTGATAATTTCTATTCACTGAGTTGTTCTAAACTTGCAAAAAGGCTTGTGAGTCAGTTCTAATTTCAATAGCTGTACTTCACACAGTCTTTCTATTATTGGAACTGTGTTGTAAGAGTATTCTAAACTAAATATCTGTCTCTTACATATACATTCTAATTTTGCTGCAAACAGATTCTAATCTGGTGCTTTTGAAAGCAAAATTTTTAGAAAGCCCAATTCATCCCCCTCTTGGGCTGTGCCATACATATAAAAGGGACCCACAATAGGATTATACTAGAGAAAATTTTCTGATAGTATTTGATTCCCATTCCATTTTATCATTGTCACACTAAATAATTTGTCTCTTTGGTAAATCATGTTCATGGAGTTAATCAAGTGTGTGGCACAAAATGTATTGATGAAACCACACCATCTATCAACTAAAAAGAGACATCCTTCTGTCTTTTTTGTCTCATTGTCACTTCGCTATAAGTTCCACATCCGATGACAGTGTGATGGTTTCATTGGCTATGAAAAACAATGTCTAAGTAATAGGAATAAACTTCAATTGAGATAAGCAATAATGGTAAATAAATACAAATTTTTAAAAATTAAAAGATTTATAAATGTAATAATAATTAAGATTTGTATGGCAAATATAAGTATTACTAGTGTTGGATAGTGCTTTATAATATAGTCCGCCTTATTCAAGGATAAAATCATCATAGTGGTAGCTAATGAACTAAGGGAGGCATATTGGATTAGAATTATGAAAGATTTTAAAAGAATTATTGAGTTTGATGGAATTGAAGGATTTCTTAATATTTCCATAGATTCCATTAGAATTCTACATAGAGTTTTATGGAATTGGTGAGACTTTTTTTTATAAATTTTAATTGTCTTTTATGGAATTAAGTGGAATTACAGTGATTTTCTATATCTAATCAAAATTAATTTGCAAGACCGAATTTAACAAATTAAAAGGTTTTGGTGCCCAATTGAAAAACTAAAAAATAATGAGGGATAAAAAATATAGGCATTATTTTCTCCAAAATGATTTTTGTTTCATTATTAAAACATTACCATCACTAATAGTGAAAGGCCTGCAATGGCTCATCGCCGGCAGCCATCTTGTGCTCTCAGAACAGTCACAATGTGGTCAGAAAACCACAACCTTCTCGTCCCTTGACAAAATGATGACCGTCTCATCGAAAAATTGTCAAATTTATATATATATATATATATATATATATATATATATATATATATATATATTAATTTAAAGTTGAAAAATAGTACCTACTACTGGTTGAAAACTAATTCCTACTACTGGTCAGGACAAGCACCAACTACTATTGCTCATAAAAGGAGGCAATTCTATATTAATTTAAAATCAATGCACGACCCATCGCTTGTGGCTCATGGAGCCTAATGGGCCGGCCACAATAATGGCAGATTGTATTCTTCATTTCTTTGACTATTCGAAGCCTTTTCAATTTTTTATTTGATTAAATGTAATTGAAATAAAAACATAAAAATTCTATAAAAAATTAATTTTGAAAATTGTGGCACTATTAATATTAATTTTTTAGTAAAATATCAAATTATTTATGCATGAATTAATTTGAAACTAATCCAATAATTAATACATTATTTTACATCTTAAGGGGTATGGATGGAAGTAGTGCAAGTATTTTAGGATACCCGCTCTGTTTCGATCCATTTAAAGATTAGGATTGGATAGTTATAAAAGAGTTTGAAATGGATATAAACAGTGAAATTACTATCAGTAACGGATATAGGTAATAAAATTACTACCTATAGTAGATACAAGTAGGGTACGTGTATAGATATTTGGATACCTACTTACCATTAACCTCTATATTAAATAGGTTTGGTAGTGGGTACCTGCGGGTACCTATCCATAACTAGTAAAAAATATATTTTAAATAAATTTAAATTTGAATGGTTTAAGATTTACGGGCACCTTATCCGTTTAAAAGGTACTTTAAACGAGTTATGGACGGATATGAGTAGTAAAATTTAAATGGGTTTCACTAAGGGTACTTAAATGAGTATTTAAATGGATTTAGAATTGATACAAGTAGTAAAATCTTAAACAGATATGTTTAAAATTTGCAGGTAACCGTTTCTATTCTTATTAAGGGGTGTGTTGAATTAGGAGTGTGTAAGATTTTAAAAGAATGGTTTAGTTGGATGGAATTGAAGAATTTTTTAAAACTTTCATAGATTCCACTAGAATTTTACATAAAGTTTTATGGAATTTGTGAGACTTTTTTATAAGTTTTCATCGACTTTGATAGAATTACAGTGATTTTTACATATCTAATCAAAATAAATTTTAGGATCTAATTAAATAAATTAAAAGGTTTTGGAGCCCAATTGAAAAATTGAAAATAATGAGGGACCAAAAAGTAAATGCATCATCTTCTTCAAAATTTTTTTATTAAAACCTTACCATCGCCGATAATGAAAGGCCTGCAACAGCTAGTGTCGCCAGCAACTATCTTATGCTGATAGAATAGTCAAAATATGGTCAAGAGACCAGAAGCTTCTCATTCCTTGACTAAACAGCGACTACTAGCTAGGACCTGTGCTAACTGTTAGAGCTCACGCAAGGAGGCAATTTTATATTAAGTTAAAAATTGATGCACTACATGTCGCTTGTGGTTTACAGAGCCTAGTAGTTCGGCCACAATAATGGAAGATTGTATTCTTCAGCTCTTTGACTACTTCAAAGCTTTTTCAATTTTTTTATTTGATTAAATCATTATTTAATTAAAATCTACCCATAAAAATTATAAAAAAATAATCAAATTAATTCTGAAACTTTGTAGTAGCATTAATATTAATTTTTTTCAAAATATCAAATTTTCAACATGAATTTATCCCAAACTATTCAATAATTAATACATTGTTTTACATCTTAAGGGATAGGGATGAAAGTAGTACATGTATTTTTGGATACCCACTCCACTCTGATTCGTTTAAAGAGGATAAGAGTAGTTATAAATGCGTTTTAGTGAAAAAATTGTCTGTAATGGATATGGATAATGAAATTACTATCCATAATAGATACAGATTGGAAACGTGTATAGATATTTGGATATCTGCTATCGTTAACCGCTATATTAAAATGTCCAATAGTGGGTACCCGTGGACACATGTGCCCTATCCATTATTAGTAAAAAAAAGTATTTTAAATAAGTTTGAATTTGAATTTGAATAGTCAAGATTCAGAGTACCCTACCCATTTAAAAGGTACTTTAAACGAGTTTTGGACTAATAGGGATAATAAAATTTAAATGGATTCGAATACGGGTACTTAAATGGGTTTAGAATGAATACAAGCAATAAAGTTATAAACGAATATGTTTAAAATTCATGGGTAAATACTACGCTTCCATTCTTATTAAAGGGTGTATTGGATTATGATTTTGTTAGATTTTAAAAAATTTTTAGATTTTTGAGTTAAGGATGAATTTATGGATAACTCTTTTATTCATACCTGCCACCTTAAAATCTAATAAAATCAATAATTTTATAAAATTCTTCTGAATCAGTAATTTTTTGAATACCATTAAATTTTTGTAGACTTTTATAAAGTCATAATAATTGAATATTATCAGTAATTTTATGGATTTTATAAGAGTTTAAATTAAATACTATAAGATTTTAATAGACTCTAAAAAAATCTAAATTAAATACCATTGCAATTTTAAAATCTCTTAAAATCTTTTAAAATCTAAAAAAGTCTTAATCCAATACATCCTCCCAAAATTTTGTTAGATTTTAAAAGATTTTTGAAAGTGTTGGAGGATGGATTTATGAATGTATCTTTTATTTATACCTAGCGTCTTAAAATAAAAAGAAATCAATATTTTTATAAAATCCTTTCGAATCAGTAATTTTTGAACACCATGAAATTTGTATGGACTTTTAAAAAATTATAATTATGGGGGATGTATTCAAATAGGATTCTATTAGATTTTAAAAGATTTTCCAATTCCAATGATATTCAATTTAGATTTTATTAGAATCTATTAAAATATTATGGTATTCGATTTAGACTCTTATAAAATCTATTAAAATCTTATGATATTCAATTATGACTTTTTAGAAGTCTATACAAATTCGACAGTATTCAAAAAAATTCTGATTTGGAGGAATTCTAGAAAATTATTGATTTCGATGAATTTTAGGGTGCTAGGTATAAATAAAAAAGTCATTCATAAATTTATCCTCCAATCCAAAGATTTCAATTGATTCTCATCCTGAAAATTCCCAAATAAAAAAATAAGCTCTAGCAACACACACACTCTCTCTCTTCCGATCAAGGTGTACAAAAAAAATTCAGTAGCTTTTTCAATCTCATCACAGGTACGAATTGTCTTTTTATTAGCTTTGTAGTTACTTATCTAGCAACTATTTGAATTATGTGGGTCTGCTACACGATAACAAGTTGTTGGATACGTTTATGATAATAAAATTATCATTGCTGGGTCTTCAAGTTACTTAACCATCTTCATATAATTATCGTTGTTAGAGGCAACAATATTCATATAATTGTCTTCAAGTTATATACGAAGACAATTAAATAGTTGTCTCCAGCAATTGCTAATAAAAATATAATTAAATAGTTGTTGGAGGCAACAATTTTCATATAATTATCTTTCTATTAGCTTTCTTTTTATATTGGGTCTGCTACACGGCAACAATTTAGTAGCTAATGGATTCATTATCATCAAATCAACTAACGTGAAAAATCTAATGGATCCTGCTAATGTTATTCCTCATATTCCTCATGACTTTGTTTTACTCAACTACATTTATTTATAAAGAGAATTTATGATCATTAGTAGGTTTTGTTGGTCTAACATATCACTTGATTTTTGTATTTTTGCTTGCTTGATCCTAGTTAACTCACAAACAAATATAACTTGTACTTGTTTTATGACTTTTATCGTTTATGTATCAGTCTCAACAGCTCTAATCATCGTCTAATAATGAGGAGAACATCGATCAGTAATATTTAGAGACATTGCTTTAATGCAAATATAAAACTCACAATTATAATCACATTATAATTTATTTTGCAAAGCAATATTGTCTCATGGACTTTTTCTTTTACCCAGATTCAATCGATAGAATATAAAGATAAATAAATGCCTTTTATCAATAATCAAATATTTATTACATGAAATATTATATCCCAAAATATAACCAATCAAATTGGCTATAGGGCATATAACTAACGATCTCCCACTTGCACTAAAGCCAATTATCCATGTGTTTTATTCTATGCCATCAATGTATTTGTGAACTCTTAGTTCATTAATTTCTCCATAGCTGAAAAATATCCTTACTTATTTTTTAAATACTTAAGGATAATTTTAATAGCAGCCCAGTGACTTTCATCTGGAATAAATCGATATCCAAGCAGGTATGTAACATCCCTTCCCGGTCCACCCATAAACCTGAATAAACCGAGCCGAGACGCTACAAACTGGTTGACTTTATGTCTTGTCATGCTGAAATCATAATGTATATTAAATATAATATCATGCTGATGTTGCTACATTAATAATGTACTTAATATTTACATAACATGATACTAGTTGCAAAATGGAATGGGCCCAACTGTGTGCCCTGTACATGCCATGAAAAGGATAGACAAAAGATACACATCCAAATGAGTAGCTACCCTGAAGACTGAGTCTTCTACAGATGAACTGCAGCAGTTG
>CANUEP010262850.1:0-14184 GCA_947857235.1 Jatropha podagrica
GCTCTTCTTCTCCTCCTCCTGCTCCTGCCCCGCCCCCCCCCCCCCCCCCCCCCCCCCCCCCCCCCCCCCCCCCCCCCCCCCCCCCCCCCCCCCCCCCCCCCCCCCCCCCAAAGAGGAGTTGCTGGTTGGCATTGCCATTGATGTTGTCTTGCTTCTCCATAGTGGGATGCTCAGTGAGATTAGTGTCCATAGGGGTCAATAGAAGGAGAAGAAAAACTATGGGGATTTTTCGAGTTAAAGGTTTATTCCATGCTCACTTCACTAATTATTATACTCTCAGAATTTGAGAAATAGTAAATTATGCATTAACCCGTTTGTGGGGGTAAATATGGTATATATATATATATATATATATATATATATATATATATATATATATATATTGGATGCTGAATAATCCGTATAGGATAAGGAGTACAAGTCCTATATTGAGTATCAATTAGTGTTAGCTTAGGAGTCTAATACTGCTTTAATATATTTTATTATTATAAATTAATAGTAGTCCTCCATCAATTATTTGGTCATTTTGTGTCGAAATATATTGTCTTAGTTGTTAGGTTTTTGCAGGTGTCTTACATACGGCACAACGGAAATAAAAATTTGTGACATAGTAAAAACCCGCCAAGGATCCATGTATTTAAATATTTTCGAATGACAGGGTTTGATTACAAACCTGGGGTTTGAAGTTGTGCTTCACCATGAACAGACGTTGCTGCTCAGGCGAATGTCCTTTACTGTATCCACACACGATCCCACCCGATGAGTGCACGACTGCTAGCTCCGTAAAATTATGGTTAGGGTTTTTTTAAAAGGGAGAAGCAGGCGCTTTTCTGATCTATGTTAATGATCATTTTTTTTATTTCATATATATATATATATATATATATATATATATATATATATATATATATATATATAACACTTATATATATTAAAAGTAAAACCCTAATAAGAAAAGCCTTCATATCAGATTTTGCTAACGGGCTTTTAAACCTAATTTAAAGCTTAATTCGCCTAATTTGATTCCTTTAATCCCTTGGGCCTTGAATCAAATTTCAAGCCCATTAAAACCCTATGCTCGTCCATGATAATCTAGCGTGAGACCCAATAGGTCCATATTTAGTTGGCAGTGGGCCATACTCACAATGTAGCCCACAAATCATAAGCGGTCTCTATACAGACATTATGATTACCCAATAAATATGAAATTGTTTATCCGATATAAAACCTAATAATACATGTCATGATTCCTTTTGTTACACGATATCTAATTTGAACATAAGTCATGGATCTCGTCATACTTATATTGTTCAAACATATCCATTTCTCGATTCGTAAGCAGACTGATAAATCAAATCAAATTAATCTCTCTATATCAATTTATTTGAGCACGACCATGCATTTGTCAGTCCTACTTATCGAGGGGCCCGAAAGATATCTTTCTTATGAAAGAGGAACAAATCCCATCTTGATCATGCACTATCCTCTGCATGATTTACATTGTGCTCAACCATAACCTTTATAGTCATCCGATTAAAGATGACGTTTGATCATGTCAAAACACAATGCTCCTCATGTAGGACACTGTGGCGACCTCAGGTCTAAGGATTCAATAACATAACCATATTGAGATCATTAATGACATTGACCCATGCAATGATCTCAAAGCGGGTCTATCCAGTACATTGTCCCAACAACTACCTATAAGCTTGAATGACATCACCATACACATTCAAACTTATACTAGTCAATATTTCACTTATGACTAGGGATATATATTATTATAAAGCAATATGCAAAAACAATATAATAATAAAAGTAACCTCTTTATTAATTAAATTCAAATAACATAAGGTCCAAACTATTGGCCTAGGGCACAATCACTAGCAAAACCTTAGCGGATCTTTCTCACCAGATGGGAACCCTGACCAAAATGCTTTTAGGTCTTTGCAAAAAGGTAAGTCCACTGGTCCCCCTTTCATTGATGTCGAGACAAATATTCCACTTGGGGAAGGGGTATTTTGACTAATCCCCATCGAGAACAAGGTGAATCCTCCATTCCTAACCAAATGCCCTTTCTCACAACACTGGGGTCCCCTCACCAAACCCTAATATCTCTAGATCTAGACATGGTTTTATTAACCCTAATTTTATGGAGATCGGGGGTCACACTATCGATATCCCACATATGGCATCACATAGGAGAGACAATTTCCTTGCTAATACTCAGAACCACCTCCAACCTAAAGGAATCCCTGGAACAGTACTCTACACTTAAAAATGGATCCCCCATTTTTTTGATGGCACAAATCTTAGGGGTTGGATTAGGAAATGCACAAAATATTTTCTAATATATGGGATACAAGAGCATAATATGATTGAGTTGGCTAGCTTGTTCCTAGGAGAAACCCTTCATGCTTGGTTCTAGGGTTGGCAAGTGCATAATCCTACAGCCACCTAGACTCAATTCTCTGAGGATCTTTGTGTGCAATTTGGTGAACTTACTCCTACTGACATAGTTGAAGAATTTAACAAACTTAAGCAAACCACAACTATGACAGCAGGTTTGAGTACCTCAAATCTCTAATGCAAAAACATAACCCTGGACTCTCATAAGCCTATTTTATATCTAGCTTCGTTAGTGGCTTGAATTCCCAACTACGACCTATGATTAATCTCCTCCACCCTACTACCCTAGTTCTAGCCTTTGAATAGTCTAAACTCCAAGAACATTTTATGGAAGCTTATCACAAACTTGATATCTCCACATCTAAGCCTTCCACACTCTTGACTGAATCCACTAAGGCTCCTAAACCATGTTTTAGGTGTGGTGACAAATGCTTCCTTGGACATATTTGTAAACCAAAACAACTGATGACCATGGATGCTCTCAAACAAGATTTAGAGGGTCAAATAGTGGAAATTGAGGATTCATCTGAGGAGTTAACTAAGGAAAGCACCATTAGCTTTAGTGCTTTAGAGGGTAATCACTGTCCTAACACTATTCGAATTAAAGGGTCACTTGAGGGTCAATTGTTGGTCATACTCATAGACACAGGCAGTATGCAAACTTATTGATGTTAAGTTAGTTAGGCTCCTTCACCTACCCTTAGTCAAAACTTTTCCCCTTTATGTGAAGGTAGCTAATGGATGGACACTCATTAGTAAGACTAAGTGTAAATCCATATAATGGGAAATGTAAAAAAAGATACTGCCCTAGAGTGTTAGACTTGTTAGAATATCATATGGTGTTGGGTGTTAACAGGATAAAGTAATATAACCTAGTATTGTTTGATTTTATTTCACCTTCCCTCACAATACAGTTGAATGATAAACCTTTAGTGCTAAAAGGCATTGTTGATACTGGTTCTCTCAATTTCATTTCTTGCAAGGCTATTTAAAAGTTTTTCAAAAAGAAATGTGCACAACTTACTTATTTTTTTTCCTTAAATGCAATTTCTGCTCCTGACCCACACAGACTCCACAACTCAGACCTCCTACATCCCTCCATCCAACATCTTCTAACTGCATATGTAGATATCTTTATTGAACCTACTACATTACCACCTATTAGAACCTATGATCATCACATTCCTTTGTTGTCTAATTCCAGACCTATAAATATTAGACCTTATAGGTATAATCTCTTAAAAAAAATGAAATTGAAAAGCAAATAACACAAATGCTAGACACCTCAACCATTCAACATAGCATTAGTCCATATGCTTCTCTAGTTCTCCTTGTTAAAAAGAAGGACAAAGTTTGGAGATTATGCATTGATTATAGGCAACTCAATAACCAAACTATGAAAGATAAATATCCAATTCCCCTTATTGATGATCTTTTGGATGAAATTGTCTAAAGCTTCCCATTTTTCCAAGATAGACCTCAGATTGAGCTATCATCAGATTAGAATGTACCCCATAGACAAACCCAAAACAACTTTTAAAACACACCATGGGCACTTTGAATTCAATGTTATGCCATTTGGCCTCACCAATGCACCTGCCACATTCTAAGCCTTAATGAACGACATCTTTGCTCCCCACCTTCGAAAATTTATCCTTATTTTCTTTGATGACATCTTAGTATATAGACCTACCTTGGAATCCCATATTTCACATTTGCAAGTTGTCTTTGAAATTTTTAAAACCAATCAACTTTATGCTAAACAATTAAGTGTACTTTTGCACCTGATTCTATAGAGTATCTTAGGCACATTATTAGTGATAAAGGTGTAGGCACAGACCCTAGGAAGATATCGGCAATGTTAAATTGGCCAACAACCACTTCTATTAAGTCTTTGAGAGGGTTCTTAGGGTTGATAGGTTACTATAGGAAGTTTATAAGGGGCTAAAGTGTTATAAGCAAACCATTAACTGATCTTCTTAAAAAAGATGCTTTCCATTGGTCATCTACTGCTCAATCTGCCTTTGACAAACTAAAACTCATTATCACCAATCCACCCACCCTTACCTTACCTGACTTTTCACTCCCATTTACTATAGAGACTAATGCTAGCCACCATGGATTAGGAGTTGTGTTGATGCAAAACCAAAAACCTCTTGCTTTCATTAGCAGACCCCTTAACAGTAAATAGCTCGGTCTCTCTATCTATGAAAAGAAGTTACTTGTTGTCATTCTTGCTATTGCACAACGGAGACATTATCTTGAGCATGCACCTTTTATTATTCAAACCGACTACACTAGCCTCACCCACTTTTGCACCAAAAGTTACACAACTATGTTCAGAAAAAAGGGGTCACAAAATTGCTTGGGTTATCTTATACTATCCAGTACAAAAAAGGAGTTGAGAACAAAGTGGCTGATGCTTTATCCTGATTTGCACTACCTAAAAATTCTGCCCCTGCCCACCTCAGTGTTGTTTCAGTGGTTCAACCCCTATGGTTATAGGAAATTGTTAATATTTACACAGCTAACCCCACTGCAAATGAATTAATAACTCTCCTATCTATTACAACTAATGCCAAACCAAACTTTACTTATTCTAGTGGGTTATTACTTTATAAAAAGCAAATTTTTTGGGGGAATTCTACTGATTTAAGATCCTAGCTATTTAAATCTTTTCATGATTCTCCTATGGGTGGCCATTGGTATTAGGGGCACTTGGCACACAAGTTGAAATAATATTTTTATTCGCCTGTGCTTTTTGAGGATGTTCATAAGTGGGTCTCTACCTGTGATACTTGCCAAAGGTGTAAAGCTGAACCTATTCCTTATCTTGGGTTATTACAGCCCCTCCCTATTCCAGACCAAGCATAGTTGCATATCTCACTTGACTTTATTGAAGGACTTACCAAGTCCAACAATAAAGATATTATTTTGGTTGTGGTTGACAAATTTTCTAAATATGGGCATTTATGTCTTTGACACATCCCTTCACTACCTCTAAGGTTGCTCAACCTTTTCTTGACCACATTTTCAAATTGCATGGCATGCCCCAAACCACAGTTTCTGATAGGGACAAAATATTTACAAGCCTTTTTTGGAAGGAGCTATTTTAGGCTTTTGGTACACAATTGAAATTCAGTTTTGCCTATCATCCCCAAACTAATGGGCACACTGAGCACTTGAATAGATGCTTAGAAACATACCTGAGGTGCATGACTATTGCCAAACCTTCATCTTGGTCTCAATGGTTGGCTTTGGTAGAGTGTTGGTATAACACCAGTTTCCATTTTAGTTCGAACATGTCCCCTTTCAAAGTGTTATATGGTTTTGATCCACTGTTATTGCCCTTACATGCCCCTGGATTTACAGCTGCTGCATCGATTGAGCATTTATTATTAGAAAGGCATCGGATGAAAATTTATTTATACTCAAAGAATTGACTGACAATTTTATATTAGTGATTAGGTGTACTTGAAATTTCAACCATACAGGCAAAACTCAGTAGCCTTGACAAAGAATTTGAAACTTGGTGCCAAGTTCTACGGGCGATTCCAGGTGCTGCAGAAAATAGGGTCAGTGGCTTATAAGCTTCAGTTGCCTAATGACTCACTCATTCACCCTGTTTTCCATGTCTCCCAACTTAAAAAGTATCTTAGTCATTCTACTGTGGTATCTCCCACATTACCTCTCATTTCTTATTTAAGAGAGTCACTCATTGCTCCACAGCAAGTCTAAAGAATAATTTCAAGAAACAACATTCTAGTTCAACAAGTATTAATAATTTGGAACAACCTCTCTCCCTCAGATTCCACATGGGAAGATGTTTCTTTTTTTAGCAAGCAATTTCTTAATTTCCAACTTGAGGACAAGATGGTCCATAATGAGGGGCGAGGGGGGGGGGGGGTGATAATTATTAGGATTATAATTAATTGGCAGCTTAATTGTATATATCTTTTGATTAATCAGGTGAGATTGCAAATGCTTTTAATTTATATTTTGCATTGTAAGTTTTACTTTTTGCTATTAGTATTTGACAGTTCAACAATGATGTGGCTTAGTGAGCCTTATGTGGTTGCCATGTCATTAAGACTATATATCTTGTATGTTGACCTTTGTCAAAACTTATGAATGAATTCTTAAAAGTTTATTTCTTACTTTCTCTCTTCTTTTCTCTTCCTCTTCTCTCAATTTCTTTGTTCTTTCACTAGCCAAATAACTCTGGATCCCTGCCAGAGCCAAGTGGGTTAGGTTTATGCTTCCTAATCCTAACAGTCTTAGCCAGAATGGGCAAAGGTCTATTGGTAAAATTCAGCTCCAATTGCATATTGACGAGATGGAGTCAAATGTTTTTCTGCATGTGATTGATACAAGAATGACTTACAACATAATATTGGGGCATACATGGATTCATGGGAATAAGGTGATGCCTTCGACTGACCATTGACATTTTAAATACTTAAAAGATGCAAAAATTAGAACAATAGTAGCTGATTCGGCATTTACAAAAGCTGAATAATATTTTGCCAATGCAAAGTTCTACTTTGAGGAATTTTTTATTAAGGAAATTCAACCAGCTTTTGAGAATGTTGAAGTAAAGGCTCCTACAAAGAGGACTGAAGAAGGAGAATCTTCCTTAACAAAAGAAAGTGAGGAGGATGCCCTAACAAAGGAAAGTCAAACAGTTGCCAAAAAGATAAAGCTTCATTTTGTGCATGTCTCCAAAGGAAAGATGATCATCTTCTTCCTCAAATTCTGAGGATATCATACGAGGCTTGAAAGATTTGACTCTACCGATCACTAAGCTTGTTTCCCCTAAGGTTTTTAAGTCACCATTAAAGGGTTTTGTAAGGCCTTCCAAGAGCCCAATAGTTAAGCTTGGAGCATTTCCAGCCAAAAGAACAAGTGGTTTTGACCCCAATGCTTATAAACTATTGGCAAAAGCTGGGTATGGTTCTATTAATGTCGCCAAATTAACAAAGGATTTCAAAAATAATGATAGTGAGTAGTTATCAACTAGGATTCACAAAGTATGAAAGGAGAAGAATACTGCCGATCAAGGGTCTAAAATTGGCCTGGGGTATTAAGATGCTGCTCCTTTATGCTTGAAAATTGAAAGAGAAACTTCTAATCACATTTCTATTGAAGAACTAGAGCAGACAAAAAGCGAGGTTTCAAGACCTTCTATTTTCAATCGTTTAGGAGTTTCTTCAAATCATATTTCAGTCTTCGATCGAATTGGAACTCCAGAAGTTATAAACACTAAAAACAGTAAAACCTCCACCCACTAAAGCCTTGGGATTTTAAAGCCAAGTAAAAGAAAAAAGACAAAAAAGAAGTAGTCTACTGTTGCTATAGATTGCAATGACTTGCGTAGTAACATCCCCTCTTGAATGAAAAGAAAAATTGAGTGGGTGGTGGCTACGGTATCCACATTGAAGGCAAAACCCCATACCGTGGTTATAACTGGCCAGGTCTCTAATCAACTTGAGGAAGAACTTGATGTAGTGATGGTTGGCCATATTACTTTTGAAGACATGGATGATGCTCCTCTCAGAATAATGGAACAATGGAAGTTAATCTCGGAATAATGGAAGAGACTCGCCCAATTTTCCTTAGTGCAAATTTATCATCTAAGTAGGAAATAGAGTATGTTGAATTACTTCGAGAGTATCGAGACATCTTTGCATGGTCTTATAAAGAGATGCCGAGATTGGATCCTAAGGTAGAAGTCCACAACTTGGCAGTCAAACCTAGGGTAAAGCTAGTGAAACAAGCTTAAAGGTGATTCTATCTAGAATTGATTCCACAGATAGAAGCAAAAGTTAATAAGCTCATTGAGGCCGACTTCATAAGGGAAGGCAAGTATCTTACTTGGATCTCAAACATTGTTCCTGTCAGGAAGAAAAATGGGTAGTTAAGAATTTGTGTAGATTTTCGAGATCTAAATAACGAATGTCCAAAGGATGATTTTCCACTTCCCATTGCCGAAATTATGGTGGATGCCACAATTGGTTATGAATGAATTTTCTTTATGGATGGCTCATCTGGCTATAATTGAATCCCAATAGCTGCTAAGGATGCAGAAGCGACAGTGTTTTGAACATCGAAAGGTATATATTGCTACATAATTATGCCTTTTGGATTGAAGAATGCTGGTGCTACTTATCAACGAGAGATGAAAAAATCTTTGATGATATGCTCCACAAAATGTTGAGGATTCTGTTGATGACCTAGTTGTAAAGTCAAAGGAAGCAACTGACCATATTATGATCTTCGATAAGTATTTCAGTGTTTATGTAAATTTCAATTGAAGATGAATTCTTCAAAATATGCATTTGGAGTCTCTTCAAGAAAGCTTTTAGGGTTTATTATGAGACATCAAGGTATTGAGATTGATCAGTCCAAAGTTGATGCAATCCTCAAAATGTCGAAACCTCAAAACATTCATGAACTCAAAAGCCTACAAGGGAAATTGGCATACATTCAAAGATTTGTTTCAAATCTAGCCTGTCAATGTTAGCATTCAGTTAACTCATGAAAAAGGCTGTTCCTTTTGAATGGGATGAAGCATTTAGTAATGCTTTTAAAAGCATTAAGTCATATTTGATGAATCCACCTATGCTTAGGGCTCCAATACAAGGGCATCCCCTCATCTTGTATATCGTTGCTCAAGAATGCTTTATGGGAATATTATTAGCATAAGAAAATGATGAAGGAAAGGAGAATGCATTGTATTATCTCAATAAAATACTAAATGGTGTTGAGTTGAACTATTTGCTAATTGAAAAGATGTGTTTAGCATTAATGTTTACTATAAAGAAATTGAGGCATTACTTATAAGCTCATTCAGTTCGGTTGATTTCATGTGATGATCCCATCAAATATTTGATGGCTAAACTGGTTTTTTTTAGAAGACTAGCGAAATGGGCTCTATTACTTCAAAAGTTTGAAATAACATACATCCCACAAAGAGCAATAAAAAGGCAATCTCTTTGCTGATTTTCTTGCAACCATCCTATTCTTGATGATTGAATGTTCTTTGAAAAGTTGTCAGATGAAGAAGTTTTCCTTGTTAAAGTCCCACAACATTGGAGAACGTTTTTTAATGGTGCATCAAGTCAAATGGGTGTATGAGTTGGAGTTGTTTTCATCACTTCAGAAGGAGAAATCTTACCTTTCGCATTTAATTTAGTCGAGAGGTGTTCAAATAATGTTATGGAATTTTAGGCTTTGATACTTGGCCTAGAAATAACGATTGACATGGAAATATCTAACATGACGATATTTGGATATTCAAAGTTAGTTATCAATCAAGTACTCTCCTTGTATGAAGTGAGAAAGCTAGAGTTATTGCCCTACTTCAACTATGCTGCTAAGCTTCTCTCTCAGTTTGACAGTACTACCATCAAGCACGTATTGCTAAAAGAAAATTACCAAGCTAATTCTTTATCAGCATCAACACTAGTATTGCTAGATGTACAAGTAAATATGCCAATATGTAAAAGATGGGTAATACCACCTATGTTGGATGTTGAACTCGAGAAGGTGGATGTCTCCATTTATGAAATTGATAAAGAATATTGGCAACAACCTCTTGTCAATTATCTAGAGCATGGAAAATTATTAGATGATCCAAGGAAGAAAGCTAAAATAAGACGTCAAGTTTCTCACTTCATAAACTTCAAAGGTACACTTTATAGTCACTCTTTTGATGGAGTCTTCCAACGTTGCCTTAAGGAGGAAGAAGTTATCAAAGCTTTAAAAGAAACACATTCAAGTGTTTGTGGTGCGCATCAATCTGGGCCAAAGTTGCACTTTCAAATTAAAAGGATGTGGTACTATTGGCCAACAATGGTAATGGATTGCATGAATTACGCCGAAAGATGTCAAGAGTGTCAATTACAGGCAAACTTAATTCATCAACTTCATGAACCACTTCACCCGATAGTAGCATTATGGCCTTTCGAAGCTTGGGGATTAGATGTTGTAGAACCACTTTCAAAAAGTCCAAGTGGCCACCTATACATTCTTACTGCTACTGTTTACTTCTCAAAATGGGCTGAAGTTGCTGCATATAAAGAAATCAAGAAGGACACTGTAGTGAGCTTTATTAGAATGAACATCATTTATCATTTTGGCATGCCTCGATACATCATAACTGATAATGGAAGGGAGTTCTACAATAAAGCTATGGACAAGTTGTGTGAGCAATACAAACTTAAGTAATATAATTCGTCCATGTATGAGTTTGCAGAGGCATCCAGTAAGACTTTGGGCAAACTTCTCAAGAAGATAGTCAATTGATAAAAAAAGGATTGGCATGAGAGGTTAGGGGAAGCATTATGAGCTTATCGTACTACATATAGAACATCAACTCCAGCAACTCCATCCTTGAGAACTACCATTCAAGAAGGTTTCTCTAATAAAGATAATGCTCGACTTCACCTGCAAGAGTTAGAGGTACTGGATGAAAAATGACTTGAAGCGCAATAATGTTTGGAGTGTTATCAAGCTCGCATGTGCAAAGCTTTTAACAAGAATATGAGAATCCGTTCTTTTCAAGTTAGCGATCTGTTTTTAGCAGTAAGAAGACCAATAATCATGTCATGGCATATGGGTAATAAGTTCCTTTCAAATTGGGATGGGCCATATGTAGTTCAAAAGGCCTACTCGAATGCAACATATAAAATAATTGACAAAGATGGAGTGCAGATCAGGCCAATCAACTAGAAGTTTTTTAAAAAAGATATTATGCCTAGAAGCTCAACAGCACTTCTGGCCTGCACAAGCTAAAACTGTGAACGACTAATAAAAAAATTTAAAAAAAAATAAAAAAAAATCTTAAATGGAACTACGTTATGACTTGATCCTTTCAAAAGAAGGTACGTACAAAGCTTAGTATTTTACTAAGTACAGTCGCAAAAAAAAAAAAAAAAATCTCTTGTAGTTGAACTACGTTATGACTTGATCCTTTTAAAAAAAGGTATGTAGGCAGCTTAGTATTTTGCTAGTTACGGTCATAAAAAGAAAAGAAATTCAAGATTGTGCGAAAAGGATAAGCGTAATAAGTGATTGATGAAAATAAATTTTATTAATAATGAAAGAATTTGATTACATTAAAGAAAAAAAATGACTAAGCAAGGTCTAAAAGAAAAGTCTTTTATGGATTCTATTCAAGCTGCTCCAACTCATTGCGCTTATCAGAAAGTAGCTTTTGCAACTTAGAGAGAGATTGCTCATCTTCTTCATTGCAGATTGGCATAGCATCAACTTTGGATATTTCCTCATGAATTTGTAAAACCATGCTCTGTTTCTTTAAGACATCACTTTTCCTGCCTTCTAAGGAGGATTCAAGTACTTTCTTCTTTAAAGTCAGCTTTACTAGTTCTTTCTCAATTTTGATAAGTTCATCCTCTACAAATGAAGAATTAGCAATGACTTCTTTCTCAAGCTTTAAAGAGTCATCTAGTTGTCCTTTTAATTTCTTTAATTTCTTTAGCTGAAATTTTGATCAAACGCTTGAAGAAAAGGATGATTTCAGCTACAAGAAATCTTTTGGAAGTTGAAGGTGGCCTGCAAATTGCTCTATTAAGACAGCAGTATCAAATCCCTCTCCTTTTTCAATACCATAAAAAATTATACGGGCTTGTTCAACAAGAGAAGGAACGTGTGCTATAGATGTTCGACTAATTTTAGCTCTTAACCCCTTCCATGCCATTGCTAAAACTTTACTGCGACAGTCAGTCATAAAATCGCTATCGCAGAATGTAACACCCTAACTCCAACCACTAGAGGAATTATTTGCTTTGGATCAAGCCAGCTCCATCTCATACTAGATCGACAAGACCTGCATGGTTTTGTCCCATAGGTGAAATAGAAAACTTCCAGGAGGTCACCCATCCTAGGATTTCTATCAAGCGAATGCACGTAACCCTGGAGTTCTCCCAACTCTCCAACTATTCCACCAAAAGACACCTCTGATAATTAGTTTTCCCCTTTTGATATATGATTCAATTCATTCATGTGTCCTACATTCCACTACCTTAGCTAGTTGCCATCCTAGAAGCTGGCCAGGAGCTCTGCTCTACCAGCCCTCCTAGGATCACTTTGTCGGGTTGAGATATCATAGGCCCACCACCTTCCGCGTGGTTCGTCCTCAAACCATACATCTACTGGATATGGTCTGGCTCTGATACCAAATTGTAATGCCTTGACTCCAACCACCAAAGGAATTGTCCGCTTTGGATCAAGCCAACTCCATCTCATACCGGATCAGCAAGGCCTACATGGTTTTGTCCTGTAGGTAAAATGGAAAACTTCCTAGGAGGTCATCCATCCTAGGATTTCTATCAAGTGAGCAAGCTTAATCCTAGAGTTCTTTCAACTTTCTAGCCATTCCACCAAAAGACGTCTCTGATGATTAGTTTCTCCCTTTTTGATATATGATCCGATTCATTCCTGTGTCTCACATTCCACTACCTTAGCTAGTCTGTCATCTTAGAAGCTTACTAGGAGCTCTGCTCTACCCGCCCTCTTAGGATCACTTTTTTGGGTCGGGATGTCACACAGAATGCAGGCATTTCAAAAGTAGCATGGCAACTTGCTTTCTTTGTTTGATGAGCATCTCGTTGTTTTTCCCCCATAATGACCAGTGCTAGACTCTTCTAATGGAGGATTCCCATCAAGATCCTTTGAAGTAATTAAAGGGAGGTCGAAAGAAGCTGGCCCAAGTATAGAACTCATGCTATCTAAGGGCAATGCACAAGGTTCATTATCAAAAATCACATCATTGAAACCCAACTGCAATAAGAAGTTTGCAAAATAAAGTTCAAAAGTGTGAAGTTAAAGAAAAGTAAGAATTAAAAAAAGGGAAAAGCAATGCTTACCGGGTCATCAAAATCATAAAACTGTTGTGCTGATGAAGCCTGATTATTTCTCTTTACTTTCTTCCAACAGCGCTCAAAATCATTCTTATCTTCATTTGAAGAAGATAAATTAAGCACATCTCTTATAAGAGGCTTTTGATTAGAGTGAGAATTCAATGTTTCTTCAACTATTTTAGGAGTTGTTGCAACTTGAGTGGAGATGCCATTATTTGAAAGATTTAATTCATCACTAGCTTCTGTAAAGGAATCTTTCTTTGTAGAAGTGCTAGTTACCTTTTCTTTAAAGGGATTAGCAGCTGCTTGTGATTTTATCTTCAACATAATTGGTACTCCTCTCTTATCTTTCTCAACAGTAGATTCTTGGAGAGAATTTAAAGAGACAAATTCACTCATATTAACATTTGAATTCTTTAAATGAGAAGGCTTTAAAGATTTCAATAATTTGGCATTGCTCTTAAATTCGGCATCTCATCTTGAGGGAAAGCTTAAGATCATTTCACTTTCCACCAATCCTTATATGCTTCTGTACAGGAGAAATGACCATCAAGTTTTAATGAAGGAATAGTTAGTTTAGCGCCACTAGTTAGATGAACACAAGATTCCCAAAGCTGTATAACTGTCACTAAAGATACTCTTGAAAAAGATATATCCATGTTATCAGGAAGATCTTAGCAATAACCTAACTGTCTACTATATCTATGAGGGCTGTATGACTTAATAATGTATTGGTTCTTATAGCGCAAAGTCAAGAAGCTTGAATGAAGATTGATGAAGTGCTCCACTTGATATGAAGACAACTTACCATTATACTCCAAAAGGAGATCTTTCTTCATTATACAACATGGACCCAAATAACTTTTCCTGTCCATAAAAATTTGGTGACTTC
>CANUEP010263033.1:0-67418 GCA_947857235.1 Jatropha podagrica
GGAGCGCAAACAGAAGTAAGAGAACAACTCCTTCCGGAACCTGGACAGGCAGGAATGCTAAGGACATCCCTTATCGTAATATTACGTATGTGAGGAAATATTTTGTCTTTGAAGCAAAGGGTAAAGCAGCTTCTTCCTCGAATGGCCACTGGACTATGTACGAGTTCTCGTTAAAAGATGAACGGGTAAGTAATTTTTTTCATTTCTGATCGTAAATTTAGGGTTTTTATTTTCATTTGGTTTATAATCTTTTCTGATCGTAGTTTTGCCCTAATTTCTAAAATCTGGTAAGTGGGTTTGATGTTTCTAAAATGTGATCGTAGTTCGTATCGATTTTTGCAGTTTAAGGGAGATTATGTCCTTTGTAAAATCAAACGTGAAGCTAAGTCAGAACAAGAAACGGCCGCAACTGTTACTTTTCTTGATGGGAAGAAGAGAAAATCTTCTGTTGAGAAAGAAGAAAACGACAACTCAAAGAAGATGCGACAGGAAAATCTGAGTTCTGTAAACCCTAACCCTAGCTGGCATCCTTCAAATCAGATTGTGGCTGATTACGAGAGCAGTTTTTCCAATCAAATTGCAGAGATAGAAGCTCCAATAAATAATGCAGATATTGGGTTTTTAGATGTAGTTTCTCCTCCATCAAATCTGGTAGAGAAATCTCCAATCTTGATTGATACAGATATTGGGGATTTTGATCATTTATTGGATCAACTGCTGGAAAAATGGTGTTAGCCATCACCGGGTTTTTGTTTAGGATTTTCAGGCTAGTTTGGGTGTATTGGGTAAGCCTATTGGCTTGGGTTAGATTCCTGAAAATGTTAAATTTTTCCGCATTCTTTTGTAGTAAAATTTTTTTGTTGCTGATAAAAAAAAACAACACTATTTTAAAAAAGTAATGATTAATCATTTATATTTGAAATTCTTAAACTTCTATATTTTGAGAGCATATTCGATCGTTAAATTACAAATTAAATGATGATCTGTTAAATTGGTAAATTTCTAAATATAGATCGATCAAAGTGT
The DNA here is from genome assembly GCA_947857235.1 of Jatropha podagrica. Taxonomy (NCBI): domain Eukaryota; kingdom Viridiplantae; phylum Streptophyta; class Magnoliopsida; order Malpighiales; family Euphorbiaceae; genus Jatropha; species Jatropha podagrica. The sequence continues at coordinate 1,027 of CANUEP010263033.1, forward strand.
CTATTATTTTTATTATCAAAATAAATATATAAAAGTAAATTTTTAATATTAAAATTCAAGCTTATATAAATTCAACCAATTTATAATTTATTCTAAAACTAAACCTCAAAGTATTGATTTATTAAATTGAAATTATTGGTTTAGTGAACCAACATTTCTAACAAGTGGTATATATGTCAAATATAACTTCTCGTACTTGGTATTATACTTGAGATCGGTATTATACTTGAGATTACATTAAATCAGAGAACTATGAATAGATATAATTGTGACAGAAAATATTAAAAGTCAATATTAAGGTCATTGGAATTTTTATTCCCCATGAAATATAATATTAATTTTTTTTTCTTTAATTCAGTCTTATAAATTTCTTAATAAGTCTAGCTCTTTTACTACCTCTCACTTTCAGGAACGAAATTGTAGAAATAATGATGCTCGAATTCAAATGATATTAAAGTTAGAAATGCGATATCAACAAATGAAAGAGTTGGAGTTGGAGATGCAATATCAACAAGAGTTGCAACAACAACAATTGTTGATGTAAAAAAAGTTACAGCAACATTTATAACAAGAAGTTGCACAACTTATTCACACTTATTTGGTACCTACAATTTCACCAGCTTCTGTTTCACCGCATCCAACATTAAAAATTTCTTCAGATATTCATACTGATGTTTAGGCTGATGGTATTATCTAGGTAGTTCCATTCAAAATTTTATACCGAAGAAACAAAGAATATGAATTTTAAATCACACAGATAAAAAATATGAAATTGTTATTTGTTAAAATATTTTTTTTTTTATGAATTTAGATTCTGTAGGAGCAGAATGACAATTTGGTTGATAGATGAAATGATAACTCTCACTTATAGTTGATTGGGTGTTGGCTTCACGAATATTCTATTTCTTAAAACTAATTCTGTGATTAATTAAAATCACAGATTTTGTATTTCTATTACTTTGTTGCACACTCATTATATATTTAACCTACCTAGTTATATATTAAAAATAACCTAGCAGCTTATATAATTTATAATTGCTTGAAAATATTACTAGATGGACGTGTAAGATTTGTATGAGTTGAGATATTTGAGTGAATTAAAATTTATTATAATTATAACAACAAAAAATTTGATGATTTTTGAGCAAGCTTATTCACATCAAACAAACGGCACATAATGATTGTTATATAGCAATCCATCATTTCCTTAAACTCCAAATATTGAAAACCAAAGCTACCCTTGATGAGAAAGAGCAAAATGCCCCTAAGAAGCAACTTAATATGTATTTTCCTCTTCTTATTTCATTTCTTGATATCATTTGAAAATATTTCAATTGATTTCTGTAATTTTCTGTAAATTATGTGGATTTGTTGGTTTAAGAGGTAGAGAAGAGTGTGAAAGCGTTAAGGAATATTACACAGGCAAGAAAGGTTGCAAAAGAGGAGGTTTCATTAGCTCTGTCAGTGATTGAGAAGGCTAAATTTGATCATTCTCGGTTTCTTGATACACTTGATCGATAACAATCCCCTAGAAGAACTTGGATGCTTGTTTTTACTGCTTTGGTTAATTTAACTTAATTTGTTCCTAGTTGGTTATTTTATCTATATCATTAGCTTGTGCTTATTATTTTTTCTTTTATTTGTCTGATTTATAGAAGCAATTAAAGGGTGGAAGATACTTCTCTCTTACTATTGTTCAAAGATTTGATGGTATTGTACGCTCCCTTCAGCCTTATTATGAAATTACTGTTATTTTTTATAACTGAAACAATGATCTTTGGTTTAGTAGTATTGGAGTAATTTCTAGAGTTGTGAGGTTGCAAGTTTGAATCCTAACCGAAAACTAATTAACTAAAAAAAAAGTTCAGATGTGTTGAGAATGACAATGCACATAACTCAATTTTTGAAGTTTTCTTTGTTTTGCAATTTTCTTTTTGGAGAAATAATAAGCAACTATTCCTCTTTTGGACCTTAAAGTAATAACATTGAAACTTCTACAATAAAATTCAAGAATGAATTTTTTTATTGTAAAAGCATAATGATTATATTTCTGAAATGAAAATTCTATCAAAATTTTCTCAATAGATGATTTAGGTAATATTAGCTTTTCTCGTCCCATGCTCTGTACAATTAGAACCTTACTCTTGTTTCTGTTATCATGTTTACAAATTTCCTCTATTTCTCCCTTTCTTAAATGATACACAATTCAATTATATTCATTTTGTTTCATTTTTCAAATATTCTGAAAAATTCTTTGAGTATGCATTTTTCCTTGTTTTCACCTTTTTTCCATTTGAAGAGAATAGTCAAAATTTTCAACTATTTATATCAAACCTTTTTTAATCAGCAAAATTTTTAATTTATTAATTAAAATTACCAGAGAAATTTAACAAAGCCTTAGCAAAATTAAATCCAAGCCAATAGACTTTCCTCAAAACATAATGTTAAGTTAAAACTGAACTGAAATACATCAATATAAAGAATAATGCTATAAGGTAACTTTCTTGAGAGAAGAAGCTATAACACTCCTAACAAAGTTTTTGTAGCAAGTAAACAGAACAAGATATCGTAACTTTAGTAATAATTACATACACGCTTTGTTGCTCACATGATATACCTCTACCCCTGTTCACCCAATCTCAACAAATCAAGTCACATAAGATATCATCCAAAACCATTAACGAAAAAACTCAAAGAACGTAGCTACAACGCTAAGATCTTCCATAAATCTATATCCAGGTGACAATTTTCTGAGGAGAGCACCCTTTTCTTGGCTAGATAATTTGCAAAGTGATTTTTTTTTCCCTTGTTCATATGCTTACAACAAAAAGAAGTTAGAGATACAAGAAGAGAAAGAAGCTTATTGAACTTATTCCACCATCTCCATGGATGTTTGTCAGGTTGAGTTACCCAACTAAAAACGACCTCAGAATCCATCTAAAAAATAATCTGATAATTCCAAAATTCTGAACTTGCAAAAAATTTCTAGTACATTTAACGATGCAAAAAACTCTATTTGACTCCTCCACATCAATTGATTCACAAAACACACATATCATATATCCTTGAGCGTTTCTTAGAACTCCACCAATGCCTGCTGGCCCAGGTTTCCCCAAAGCTGAACTATCTGAATTGAACTTCAATGAATCTTCAATTGGATTAACCCAATAATTTGAACGATATGACAATGACAGTGCCTGAGTAGGCTTGAAACTTGACACCATAACAGGAAGATAAACCAATCACTTCAACAAAAAGTGAGAGATGGATATGCCACCTCCATAATTTCAAAGCTTCTACTCTGAATTTTTTCGAAAATGCTCTCAACTTGTAATTGTTCATCTGAGAAGACAACTTTTCCTACATAGCCATATTGACCAAAATGTTCAGAAGTAAATAATTATCCAAGCAAATTTAATGCCCCTAATGTTTACTAATTTATTCCATTGCGAACCCAAATTTAATCATAGATCTTGGAATCACAGTTACCACATCCCACCAACGAAATACATAATTCCATATTTTGTTAGGAAAAGAGCAATGAAGCAGAAGGTGATTTGTTGATTCTGTCGAAACCTTACTAAGGGACATACACCCTCTTCCAAATTAACAAAACAGCTCCACTGGAATAAATTTTCTTTGGTTGGGATCCTATAAGGAAAACTTTTCAAACAAAGAGAGCTATTTTCGGAGGGATGCCGTTGACCCAAACCAATTTGAAATTAAAATTTGGGTTTTGAACTCCTAAAACATCATCTTCCATTAAGTAGTATACACTTTTTACTAAAAAAAAAAAAAACCATTTTTATCAAAGATTCAGTCCAACCAATTGTGTTAGAGACAGAAACATGACTTTTGTTACTTAAATTATTTGTTTTATAGTTCGGCGGTAGATAGTTATTATGATTTCACTTCTCGATATCCAGGAAAAAACGACTGGAAATGGAGTATATTTTGGACCAATTGGATGCTTAGAATATTTGAAGGCAGATTTACATGGAAGAAAAGGATAATCTTCCTGGGAAGGTGTCAGGCATATATTTTGATATTTTGGTGGAAGATGATGATCTAATCAAACACATTATTTTGAAAAAGAATAAAAGGAATTCTGAAAAGAAAACGTGACCGTTTGCAAACTCTATTTCCCTATTATTTTTTCGATAATCAAAACACATCTATACTTAATTTGAAAACGTAACCGTTTTCAAAACTTAATTAAAAATAACTAAATATCTATATAAAAAATATATTCAAAAACAAAATTTTCTCTACCTAGATAGAATAGTGCGAGTATTTAAAGAAGTATTACCATGATTCCTCAACTCCAAATGGAAGTTCGGTCCAAATCAGGTTTTTCCAAAACTCAAATTCATGAAAGACTTGACTTTTACTTGAAATTTTTAGAGAGAGACTTGATTTGTTGGCAAGAGAGAGAGAGTTGTTTTTGGAAGATCAACTGCAACAACTTTCCATCTATTCTTTTGCCTCCAGCAAAAAGGTGGCGTTGGTGTTTATTGAGATAGCAGAGGAACTGAAATTGAGGAAGTCAGTAGAAATTTTGTGCATTAGCAAAGGTATCTGAGAAATAGAGCAGAGGAAAGACAGATAATTGAGGAAGAGGAAGAGGCCCACTGAAAGTAATATGACAATTAGAAATACAAGTAAATAAAGAAAAAAAAAATGAACACAAACTCTTCTTTTTACTGTGTAATTTTGACACATCAGCACTTTCAATTAAGAATACATACTTTAGTCTATATAAGATATCCACCAATTTTATAACTATATATATATATATATATATATATATATATATATATATATATATATAATTAACAAGATTTAACCAATATTTTATAAAAGAGAATAAAATTTTAAAAAAGAAAATTGCACATAACATGTGATTATTAATCATATTTGTTCTATTATAATTAAAATAAAATCTCTCAACCTACATAGCAAAAAATAGACAAACTTGATCCTTCTTTGTTGCTCTTGATCCTAGTACAAGTTAACCCAATTATGTTCTCAAAAGAATGATGCCTTGAAGGTTTCCTCACACCTGAATTAGGGAGCATTAAACAATGCATCATTAATAGATATACCAAATGCTATCCAAAATAGGGTTTTGACAGAAAATCATATCTTCCCAGAAGACGAACATCAACGGGTAGAATTCTGCATTAAGGAACAACTTTAGTTAGTCTAAAGCCTTAATAATTAGCAGCAAATGAGGCTGCCTCAGGTAATGTCTTATGTTAGTTCTTTAGATCTGTGGGTGTTATAGACTCAAATGAGGCTGAATTCTCAGTCATCCAAAATGCGATAGAATTATTCTCTGAGTCGCAATATAATAATTGACCTTTCATTATTAAGTCTGATTCAAGGAATGCTACCACCTGAATTATCAACAAAAATAAAAGATCATGGAAATAGTGGAAAAAATTTAACAGATTTGATGCCTTAATTAATATTTTATCTCAGGTTCGGTTCTGTCATATAAAGAGGAGAAGGAGCTCATTCACAGATTCTTTGGCAAAGAAAGAGGGTAACAGCATAATATCTTTTTTTACATGGTTATAAAATTATATCTGATATACTTGTGTTTTTTTGTTGATCAGTAGTTTCTTTTCTCCTCTCATGAACAGGACCGCTGCTATTTGCTCTTGTATTTTGGGTTATCTATTGAGTATGAATTCAAGTTTTATTTAACTTTCCAAGATAGAATAGAGTGTATGAGGGAAAGCCCAATAGCTTGGGTTAGTAACCTGGTCAGTTGAGTTTTTTCCTCAACATATGTTCATTTCTATTTAATTCTTAAATAAAAATTCTTTTTTGCTGATAAAAAAAATTAATAATTAGCAGCAAATATGCAAAGTATTAGATAGAAAAAGCACTATATAAAAAAAGAAAGAAAAAAAGGCAGATTCATTGTCGGAGGAACTACTAACCTGAATTAAACGGCCAATTTTGTAAATTTTGCAACAAAAAGTCCACTAGTTTGTGAAGTCATGGGATCGAAGCGCAAGGTCTTGGGAATCTTCCCATTTCTACATGGCCAATTCTTTGCAACATCTATCTCCTGCAACTCTGTAACATAAATGGGACCATCAACATATGCAACAAAACACAAGGGAAAGTTGATACTTATGGCCGCTTTTGTTGTAACAATAAGCAAAATATAGATACTGCCTTTTTTCTGTTTCTTTTGGTTCATTAAAGCAAACAATATGTTTAGACATTGACAACGACAGGTTTAAATATACTTCCCATGATTATTCCTCATTTAGGCTATTCTCATATTTCTCTTGAAAAGAGGAATCAAAGATTTGAGACTTATACAACCAAAATAAATATTGTGATCATGACTCCTAATCATCAGAGAACAGAGAAACCTACCTGCAGAAGGATTTTCTTTGAGAAAATGATTTACCACATCTTCATTCTGAGAAACTGTCAAACTGACAATCAAAAAGGTATATTCAGATAATGCGAATACTATCCGTAGGCTGGCAAGACATGGGATTTACCCATTGAGCACACCTGCAAGTGCTGTAGACTAGCAAGCCAGCCACTCTTAACAGCCTAAAACCATTTGTTAGAAGTTTTAACTGCAACAAATATATTCAACAATCAAAATTCAAGTCACCTAAAAGGTTGAGGATGTGCTTTGAATAGAAAACAATAAAGCATGAGCTTGAACCAAAAGATGCATGCAGAAGAATTAAAATGGAATGTTCAAACAACAGTCACCAAGCAACAATTATGGGATATTGAAGGGGAAACAAGTACAGTAACCAAAAGAGACCATTACATGATAGATGAATCTTTCATTAAACCAAGTATGGTTCTACACCTCTTTCTACTTTATCACTTAATCCATAATCCATCCAATCTACATTGTGACAGAATCTTGTACTTGTCCATAAGTTGAAAGTTTCAATGGTCACTTTCTTATTACTCTCCTAGTCTTATTTCATGGAATGAAAGAAAAGACTTTCTCCACGTAAATCCACCATTGTCCATCATTGGACAATTTATTTTGCATTTATATGACATCAGTGGCAAATTGATAGCTAAAATAAACAACTCATTAAGTCTGACATAAGTGTTAAAAGAAATTCCAATTGCTTGTGTGTGCATGTGTGTAGTCGGATAAGTGTGTATACAAAACCATATGTTCGTAAAAATTGGAGAGAACTGCAGTTCAAAGCTAAACTCTCAATGCAAACCCCTATCTTCCAACTACTAGAGCCACACACACACACACGCACACACACGCACGCACGCACACACAAAAAAAAAAAAGAAGAAGAGAGAGAAGGAAAGAAAATCTGCTAATACACAATGCCCTTTCTCCACCATTAGAAGACTGAAGGAGTTAATAGAGGATTCATTGCTCCAAATTAGTTTTATGGAAGATATAATAAATATGTAGCCATTTTCCCTACTGTCCAACTAGTTTGGAATCAAAGCTCAGTTATTGTTATAGTTATTATTGTTTCCTATTGTCATGCAAGAACATAACTTGAAATTGTTTGGACATTTATATATGTTCAAGTGGCAACTGCAGGATAAATTGCTGCTTCTACAGTACAAAGAAATTCAATGAAAAAACTGTAGCAATTTCGTGGTACCTGTACCAGTGCATTATGCAAAAGCATGAATGTTTAAATGTTCAAGGAACCACAACAATTATTTAACATTATCATACTGAGAAAAGATCCTTATAGTTAAATTTGGTGGCATATCAGTAAAGGTATGAACTATACAAGGAATTTCTTCTTGTAATTATCAGTATAACAAATATTAATGGCTTCAGTTTAAATACTCCTTTACAATTTTTTCACTTTTGTGATCTAATTTGGAGGTAGGAAAGCAGCTCATTTCTTCACTCCACCTCTCTTTCTATAATGGGCCATTATTTATTTCATCTTCATATGAGGGCCACCAGCAAAATGAGAATTAAAAACTCACCAGTTTAACTTCTCCTTCATTCTAAGTGTCACTATTTGTATTACAGGGTAAGATGCATCCCATCAGTTTACAATTGAACTTCATCAATTGACTAAAAGATTTTAACACTAGAAGTATTATTGAATGGGATATGACCACAAATACACAATAAAATAACTATCTCACGTTAAGTATGTCCAAGAATTAGGTGCAACACAGGTGAAAAATGACTAGCATATGATATAAAGTGATAAATCAATTACCTGAAGATTGGTCAAATTGTCAGTCCTCTCTGCATTCAGTACCCGTTGATGAAGGGTTTCCCAACCCCAGTGCTCAAATTTTTGGATATGTCTTACTGATCCGTCATGGGTGCACTCAGCATCTACAAGAACCTGAATCAAATTTTAACCAGTATTATACCATTCAGCAAATCTAATCAACAGAGAATCATAAAGATAAAAAATTACAAAAGGTACAAAACTCTTAAGAAAAGAAAATGTAAACAAGCTAAAGCACGATTCACCTTATCATAGCCAGAGCTTAAAACTTCATTACTACACATACTTTTATATAATTCATTTTTGGTAAGCCCAACTACTCCAGAATTCTGCCCATAAAAAATTAGTTCAGGACAATCACTTCCTGTAGCCAATACTGAAGCAGAATGTTCCCTTGCCTTAATTGCTCTTCTCCTTTCTTTCCATGGTCTCCTAGAAGTCCACTCCCTAAATGTATCTTCCTTTTCTTGTGCGAATACACCTGTTCAATACTAGGCAGATGTATAATACATCAAAAACAGGTAAAATTGAAATCAAGTTCCAAAAAGTCAGCAGATTAAAGTTGAAGCTTAAAATGGATTTACAAAACTGTCCAAATTGTTTACTTGATCTAGAATCTGAATGTTCCCTTACAGGAAGAAGGGACAATGTCGTTCCATCAGCAACAAACAAACGACACCTATCACCCAGTGCATACTTCTGCAGCAATGTTCTACAAGCTGCCAAGCGATGCCTTGCAATATCAACTCCCGTTATGGATCCCGAATCACCAAGAAGTTCCGATATCATGCAAAGTTTAGCACCTGAAGACAAAATAATCTTATTACAAACAGCCTTGGCAAACAATTTATAAGATAATCAAATGTACATAACCAATAATAAGCAGATTCAAAAGCCAAGATTTGGAAAATTAGCTTAGAGACTAGATTCTGAAAACGGATTACAAGCTCCATTTGATTAGCTCGACAAAGTATCCCTTGTTATTGTTCTTTTTGCTTTTTTCTATATTACAATAGCAAAGAAGTGTTAAGAATGATTTCTGAGGTAAATACAATATTAATACAGCTTAGGTTTTCTATTTTATGAAATCATCAAATAAATACCTATAATCATGCTAGCTTATTTACGTAAATAGTTGACTTTCTATCAAATTTGAGCATAGATGTCAATTACGCCCAATTTATTAAATATAGCCAACCTGATCCGTAGTGAAGGCTTTTGCGAAATATCTCCGAGTTGCTCTCCTGTCTTGTCTTGACATACCCTTGTCGAGATAATCTCTGTTGTAACTTTTCAGGAATGATGCGATAGACAATCTTAATATGTTTAGTTCACTCATGCAATACTCGATTAGATGCAATATGAAGAGTAGCTTGATTATCACGTCACAACTTAGTAGGTTATGAGATCTTCAAAGTTCAAACCAACTTTGTCTAACATAAAAATGTATCCAAATTACCTCACATACAGATTGTGCCACAGCTTGGTATTTTGATTCAGCACTTGAATAAAAGACCACATTTTGCTTCTTACTTTGACATGAAACAACCCCCACAACAAAAACACAAAGACCAATAGCCTAATAGTTAACCTTCTATCAACCTTTTGATCCTGCTCAATTTATATTTGGAAAACACTAAATATTTAAATGTCCATGATTGCTATACAAGAGACCACACCTTGGTGCATCCTTCAAGTAACATAATATTTGTTCTAAAGCTTCCCCCATGGCCAAAAATGGGAGAAGACACAAACTCGCTTGTGACGTTAACAGAAATATGCAATGTTTGGATAGGTTATTGAAAGATAATTCAGCTTGTCTACCAATTTCTTATATATCTCAGGATCTTCAAATAGTTTACCATTTGCAGATGGAAGTTGAACACTAGGAATCATTGGCGCATTTGCATGACTTACGTCCTTGATGTAGTGGCAGAATTAGGGATATGTACTAAGACAAGAGGATACCTTTCTTACATCTTGAAACCTCGATACTAGAAAATACTAGCTAGACAAAGTACCTCTCATTATAGTAATGATAATATCAACATATACACCAAGCAAGATTAGACCAGCCTCATAATTTTTGTAAAACACCAAATGATCAAACTTACTCTTTTGATACCAAATTGTTGTACTACCTCACAAAACCTTCAAAACCAAGCTCAAGGGCTTTGTTTTCAAGCCACAAAGGCATTCCTAAAACTCACTCACACTGCCCAACTTCCCTAAGCAACAAAATAGGCTGTTGCTCTAAATAAACTTCCTCCTGAAGGTCACTTTAAAGGAAAGCATTTTTGACATCCAATTAGTGTTAAGGCCAATCAAAAGTAGCTAATTTAGCAATAGCAGAAAACGAATATGAGTAGTCAACCCCATAAATTTGAGCACATAACCTTTAGCAATAAGACAAGCTTTGAAATAAGCTACAGATCTATCAAGATTCACTTCCACTGTAAAAATCCGTTTGCATCAAATAGATTTTCAGGAGGTAGATGCACCAGTTCTCAAGTATAATTAGTATCTAAAGCCACCATTCCTCTTCCATTGTAGCACGCCAACCAAGTTGAGATAACACATCAACAATAGTTTTAGGAATACATGTGGAATCTAAGGAACTTACGAAGCAATGAGATGAAGGAGACAGTTGATCATAAGACAAATTAAGAAATAGGATAAGTACATTGGCTGTTACCTTTGTGAAGAGCAATGGGAAGATTGAGGTTAGATTGAGGAGAAATGGCGGGATTAGATCTTCTGGTGAAGTTGCAGGTGGAGGACCTGAGTTAAGAGTCTGTAATCTCCTAGAGTAGAGCTGAAGAAGAGGGGACAAACAGGTGCTGACGGAGGAGATTTATGAGAACTGGATATTTGTTGGACAATGTAAACCAAGAGTTCATTCTCCTCCCCCTTAGTTTCAAAATATGAGGGAGAAAAAAATGTAGTAGATTAAAGAAAAAGGTTACATTAGCAGACACAGGTAATGGTTAAAGGTTGGAGAAAAATTCATGGACCCTTTCCAAAAACGAGAATACCTAAGGAAAATACATCAAAGAGACTTCGTATCGATTTTAGTAACCTGTGGACAAACATTAAGCATAGGGCAAGTAATATCAAAGGTACGAGGTTCAAAAGGAAATAAGGGTTTAGAACGACACAAGCTAGTATAGGGAATTTCACCATTTAGAACAAATGATGGCATGAGGTTAATTAAAAAACAAGTTGCAGAAATTGCATCAAGCCAAAATTGTTCATTCTTTCTTTTAGCAACTCCATTTTGGGATGGAGTATCAACACAAGATGACTAGTGGATAATACCATGTTGTGACATGTAAGATAGAAAAGTGTCGAACAAATATTCTTTAGTATTATCACTTTGCATAATACAAACATAAACATTAAATTGTGTTTGAACCTCAGCACAAAAGGTGCATAAAATAGACAATATCTTAACAAGTCTTCATTAAAAATAAATAATTAACACGAGAGTAATCATCAAGAAAGTTATAAATACTTATATCCAGACTAAGAAAGGATAGGGCATGGACCCCAAACATCTGGATGAATGAAATCAAAGAGGAAGGAAGCTTGTTTATTGACTAGAGACATTGCGGGCAAACGATGATATTTGGAAAACTAACACGACTTACAATCTAAAACTAATAAGACTAAGATTATGGTCATAACTTCTTTAAAACATACAATGAAGGATGTACCAAATGACAATGCACTTCAAAGAGGTTCGAAGCACTAGCACAAGCAAAAGACAACAATACTTGGCCATCAAGGACATAAAAGACCGCTAGACTCATGATCCCCAATAATCCGCTTTTTCGTAAGATCCTGAAATACACAATTGGAAAGATAGAAGTTTCCACAACAATTTAGAACTCTTACAATTTTACTAAGATAGAGTGATTAAAAGAAAACTTAGGCAAATATAAAACAGAAGTAACAAAAAAGTCACAGAAGTAAGGGGATAGATGAAGTGGGATTTATCAATCTAATACACATAACAAAAAAACTTAGCTAAATTAACAACAAAAGCTAATGAGACTACAAATAATCAAGAGATTGATATTACCTATCATATGGATAAGGTGGACACAAGGCATGTAGTAGATTTAACTAAATCAGCAACTACGGTGATAGGAGTGGTGGATTTCAATGATGCCTTGTTCCAAGAGGACTGTGCAAACTCATCAGTGGAAATTAAGATATTTTTCTCAGAGGATGTTACTCTGTCAGTACAAGATGCAACATTTGCTACTTGAGTGCATTGATTTTTGTGTTGAAGTTTTCTACATGAATATTTGTTACGGCTAGGCTTATGGCAATAATAGCAAATGACACCTCCAGAATCCCGACTAACATAATTTTCATCACGGTTTCCACTTCTCCCTTTCTTATTAGCTAAGTCACCACTTCTACTATTTTGACATCCAACCTCATTCCTACTAACAAGAGCACTATTAGGAATAGGTCGGGCCAACCAAGGTCATTCAGTACGAAGAATCCTAGTAAAGGTCTCATGTAAGGAGGGTAATTCTGAACTAGAAGGACTTGAGTCCTAGCAGCATCAAACTTTGGAGAAAGGCCAACGAGGAAGCTCATGACTGCCATTTGTTCACGTTGACATTGTTGGACCTTAGCATTTGTGCTAAAGGGAAGTAGAACATTAAGCTCTTCATAGACTTGTTTGAACTGCATAAAGTAAGCAATAAGTGTTTTATCCACTTTTTCTAAGCGACTAAAGGCCTTCCATACGTCATAAGTATGAAAATTATTTCCTTTAGCAGAATACAAAAACTGAAGATACTCCATTAGTTCTTTAATGAAGTCACCGTGATTTATCATACGTATTAATTCACAGTCAATAGAGTTTCAAATCTGTAAAAGTAGTCAAGCATATTCTTGTAACCAAGCTTGGTTCGTATGATCTTTGGGTGGATCACAAGTTAAGTGATCATCCCTGTTAATACTTCGCAAATACACACAAATAGTTTTAGTCCAGTCCAGAAAATTTGCACCATTTAATTTGCGTTCTGTGACTTTTGTCGTCACTGAAATAACATCTGACATTACAGAGTTGCTTCCTGTCATTTTATCATGGCACAAAACATTGAGGCACTAAGATGACAAACAGATAGTGTAGCCAAAACTATCAACAGGAAGCCAATCAAAAAGCTGTAAAATTCCCAATAACCAAAGCGAAGCAAACCAAATAAAACAAAAATTGCGGCAGCACCACGGAACAGTACCAAAACAATGCAGAAGCAAAATAGGAGAGAGCACTCCTAAAAAAAAATATCAAACAGACTGTAGCTTACTAGGCTAGAATCCCCCCCAAATTGACTACATAGCAAAAGGCAGAAGAAAAAATGGTCGCCAGAAAAAGCTTCACATACTGGCGTGTGTGTTGATGGCGTCTGAACAAAGGTGGCACATAACAACCATGTCTGGTCCTCTGTTGAGCGAATTTTGGTTGAAGGCTGACTGGCAGCTAACAGTGAGAACAGATTATCACCCATATGGGTGACCTAGGTTTTAGATGACTGGACCAAAAGGATATCTCAGGCAAATGACACAGAACTTCTGGTTTACATCGCTCTAATACCACATTAGGTTTTTGAGGTAAATACTGTTATGCACAAGCTATATATTCTATCTTAGGAAATCATCTAAAGAATCCCTGTAATCATGCTAGCCTATTTACATAGATAATTGGCTTTCTACAATAAGGAGGAACTTCAGAATGTTAACCAAATGGTGTATACAAATTCTTTGAATAAACCACTCTCTTTTCTCAGTTCTGAATGGAGATGCATATTAACCACAACCATGGTCATTTACAAATTCTTGAATAAACCACTCTTTTCTCAGTTTTGAATGGAGGTGCATATTAGCCACAACCATAGTCATTTTTAAAACTTGTGTTTAGATCAATCCTAAACATAGTTAAGCATTTAAAGCTTTCAAAGTGAGTACTTGTTTTGCACATAAGCTTTTATCAACATCCTTCCTATTCCTAATCATGCCTCCTGCAGCTTTGAACTAGGGATGCTAGAGTGCACATTCGTTCCAAAACAATAAAGGGTCAGTTATTAAATCTACCAGACCAAGTAACCACAGGAAGAGCATAGATTATCACTTACCAGGAGCAGCACAGAGATCAAGAATATGATCTCCACCTGAGATATTCAAGGCTAAAACAGCAGCCCCTGAAGCCGCATCAATTCCATACATCTGAGTAACCATAAAAAGCAAATAACAACGCCAATAAAACAATCTTGATAAACACAGTCCAACAACACAAGAGTTAGATAAAGATTTATAGTCAATAATCCAACTTTAAGGAGTTTCCAGTAATTTATTCAGTCTGGTCTGTTACCTTTCCTTCTCTGTATGCTTTTGAATTAGCAATCTGAATTTGAGGCGGAAGAGAATAAAATCCAGGAAGCCAGCCAACTCTCTCAAGCTTACACTTTATCTCTGCCTCAATCGGTTCAAGATCATTTTCACTTCCAGGCTTCAATCTTCCCCAAGAATATTAAATTAATAACTAAAATTAACAAAATAACAAAACTTTCTCTAGATAGACCTAATAAATTTCAGTTTCGGAGAGCAAGCAACATGAAACATGTAACAAAGGTTATATACAAGGAAAAGTTATTGGAATCAGAAACCGTTATATTGCAAGAAAAGGAAAAATAGAACTTTTTGATATTTGAATTGTTTGCAGTACCTTATATATCGAGGGATTTTCTCGCTGACAGTATAAATAGAAGGGTCAAGCCCATTCTCATGGAGGAAATCAAGAAAAGCTTCTGGCAATGGTGATTTCGAAATTTCGTCCATCTAACACAATCCTTCCTTTCCACCGCACAGCCCCGCCTTTCTAACTGTGATGGTGGTGGTAGGTCGCGCGTCGGCGGCTACGTATAATAACTTTTAACTAAATAAAACGCCACTGTCGTTTCTGGTGAGAAGATGGGATATTTCAAACGACATGTCTTTCACTGTTCAAACGCACCGTTTTTTTCTTTTGAACCATCGCCTCAAATTACCATCTCGGCGTCTTCCACTTCTCAACTGCTCCTCTGAAACCCGATGTTCGAATTTGAAACAGCAAAAGCAAGAAATCTTTTCCATTTTAGAGAGAGAAAATAAGAAAGAAATTAAGTGAATATGAGAAAACCTTTATGTCGATATCTATTGCTATTTCTTTGTTGCTTTATACGATTAATTTCATCTACTGTAGTTCTAAAACCCTTCTTCTTTTCCTTTCCAGACCTTCCCGCCAAATTCGGTAACTTTCTTCAACACTAAAACTGTTTAGATGCTCAGAAAATTTTTATTGACGGAAGAAAAATGAAAATTGGAACTGAAAGTACTGTTTTTTCTTTCTATTTATTTTTTTTTTCATATATGTTTCTTTGTTCAGCTGTTGGAGTCAATCGGTCTGGTATATGTGGAGCTTTGCACGTGGCGAATCCTTTGGATGCTTGTTCTTCGCTACGGAATCATTTTAAGCTCAATGAAACTGAGCAAGTAAGAATTGCTTTAATTGTAAGAGGCGAATGCCCTTTTGAGGATAAAGTTCTAAATGCTCAAAATGGGGGCTTTCATGCTGCAATTATCTATGATGATAGAGATAAGAGGAATTTGGTTTACAGTTGAGTTACCATAGCTCTTCGACTTCCCATTTTTTATTTTCTTTTCTTCTCTCCTTTTTTTTTACTTCCTAAATTTTTGGGTTATATTTGTATCAATTAAAGATGTTTCCGCAGATTAATAATGAATTTAATTGAAGAGAAGCGTTAATTTTGTTTTCCCTCATTGAAGGAGTATCTTCTTCAACATATAGAGTTTTTTAGGAATTCGGCTAATCCTGTGTTGGGAGTTTATTTTGGATATATTTTGGGCGAGTAAATAATTTTGGCTGCTTTGGTTGTTATGGAATATGATGTCTCTTCTGTGCAGTGATGATGAACCCTGAGGGTATCAAGGTGCCTGCTGTTTTTGTTTCAAAGACAGCTGGTGAAATTCTAAAGGAGCATGCTCGAGGGGAAGACAGCGAATGCTGCATTTACTTGTCTCATAGTGATCGGGCTTGGACTGTTTTAGCTATATCATTCCTCTCTCTTCTTGTTATAATAGCTTTCATCATAACAGCCTTCATCGTGCCTAGACATTGGATGTATTGGCAGCGAACGAATTTGCACGGCAAAAGTGTGGATATGCGGACATTGGATGGCCTTCCCTGTTTCACATTTCATTCCGCTCATTTGAATCGCAGCCACAGTGGTGAAACTTGTGCCATTTGCCTTGAGGATTACAAAGATGGGGAAATTCTTAAAGTTCTCCCTTGCCAACATGGTATGACTCTGTTCATTTGCTAATCAAAAGTGTTATGATAAGCTATAGATCACTTTTTTGCCTGTCTACCTTCTGTTACTTCATCCATATAAAAATACAATTTACTTTCTGGTGATAATCATAAATTTACTTGCAGAATTTCATTCTAGCTGTGTTGGCTCATGGCTGACTAAATGGGGGACATTTTGTCCAGTATGCAAGTTCGATATGAAATCCAAATTTCTGTTTTCTGAGGTGAGTACACATAGGCCACCTATAGCTTCTAGTGTACCATGGAGGAAGTATTTTATATTTTTTGGGGGTAGGGTCGTATTGAATATTTTCAGTGGAAGGAATTAATATATATATATATATATATTTGGGTTGGGGGATAGGGAGGTATTGAATATTTATTGCAATGGAGTTAATTGATGGTTTGTTGGTAAATGTTTTCTGTGTACGGGATAAAACAAGACTGTGGTTGTTCTTTTCTACTTAAGTTATGCATGTATATTATCTTACTGATTCCTGAAGCTTTCAATCTGGATTTGACAAATACTGAACTAGCATCATCATGGAACTAACTTGTGGAATTGTCAAATGGTAAGTCCGTTGGCATTAAATTAAATTCAGCCATATATGTGCTTCCCCAATGTTTGATGCCAAAAACTGGAAGCATTTCCATGCCTAATTGCTTGAAATTGTACCAAGTGACTTTATATGGATCATCATAAAGAAAGATGTCCCTGTGTGCATGTAGAGGGGGGTTATGATCAAATTCATTCGGTGCGACTTTATACTGTAGACTATGAGAAACTTCACAATCTTTAAGTCAAGCTGCCCAACCAGACCTGTGTTTATATTAAATTGAACTGTTAAGTTTTTCTCTTTCATAGTTATTTCCTTAAAGATTTCTGCTAAAAATATGACAGACTGTTTGTGAAGCTACTTTCTCATTTTGCTTCAACTTCTCACATGTGAATTGGATTTAGGAAAGATAGTCTTTGTTGCAGTTAAAGGTGATTTGGAGTGTAAAAGTGAGTAAATTAATTACAATTGTTGTACCTATATAGAGAGTCTGGGGGCACACCGTGAGTATGTCACTGAGCGTCGGTCAAATAGTGTTGTCTAGAAATGGAAATCACTTGCCTGGTGTTTGTAAGTGTATAAGGGCATTTGAGATAGGTAGATATGATATGAGTCATTTGAAGGAGTAGAGTTGAATCAGTGAAAAAAGGTTCTAGATCTTCTCTTCCCAGAACCTTGTTTTCTCCTGGTGGAAACTCTTTGTGGGGTAGCATTCACTTTAGTTGCATGAGAAGGGCATGCTGAGCTACTGGTAGGAACATAAGAAGTGATATGCACTAGAAAGGATGTTATTTAATGTAATTCACACAGTACATTACATTTTATCTATTTGTATTTTCAAGACTCATAGTCAGAAAGAATTTGTCTCGAATTAGAAGAGCAAATATGTAATACAATCTTGTTTCATGTGGTTGTGATAAGGTCCTTATACCAGTTATTGTTAATAAGTTGATAGAATGGGGAGAGAGGATGTTATTTAATATCTAAGAGATGAGTGAATAAGATGCTAGCTTACAAACAGTAACTTTTGACATTGGTCTTCAATATTTTTCTAGCGACAGACAGGAGGAAAATGATAAGAGAACCAGAACTTTTGAGATTTGCAGATCTTATATGACATGGATAATGAATTTATCTAATTGTTTTGCCAGTGAGCAAAATAAGGTCAACTCTTTGTTGTCCAACTCACATCTGGGGACTTATAATCACCAATTTTTGCATTCTGAAGTGTGAATTGGCTTGGGCTATCTGGAATTGCCTTTTTAGCATTTGTGAGGAGCAGTAAGTGTGCTTAGAGTCATTGGAAATTTTGTTGGTTTAACCTGGAGAGGGTTTTGTGGCAGGAAAATTGCCAATATTTTTGGAATTGTGCCTTTTGCAGCAATGTAGAGCCTTTGGATCGAATGAAATCGCATACATTCAAAAACCAGAGTACGTCCATTTTGTTGTGGAACAATGTGAGTTCTTGGGTTCACGTAGGCTTATTCTTCTGAAGCTCTTATAGGCATCTCTTTAAAGGTTATCCAATTTGATTAGAAGACATTGCAATTTTAGCTTAAGCTTTATGTTTTCTCGTTGTTGTTTTTAAGTTATAGGAGATTTCTTGTCCTTTATAGCAAACACTCATTTCTTTCTTTCTTTATAATAATTGTCTTATCTAAACAAAAGACTGAACATTTGCTGTCTTCTTTATGCAGTTCAAGAGGAGAATCTGGCTTCAGAATCAGTAAATGCAACAGGCGGTTGACTAGCTCTTTTAATCAGGTATGCCAATTATCATAAGAAACAAATCTGTGCTCGCTTATCAGCTAAGTTTAGAAGTGGATTGTTGATTGAAAATAATTTTGCTTTAAAATTTCTGGAGAGAGGAGGAAGGAAGGGGGCAGGCAGGTAGAGAACCCAAAATTCGCAAATAACTGTTCACATTGAAATTGGCAATTGATCACCAACCGTACTTGATAATGATTTTTTTAATTCTTTATCTTTGGGAATTGATTACTCTCTATTATATCACATTTTAAAGGCATTGCCTGACTTTCAACCCATTAACCAACCATGGCTAACTTAGTTTCTCCTTTTCCTTATTTCATTTGCAGGCCTTTTGTTTATCAGGGATGGTTAATAACTGCATTTGAACTTTGTCCTTCAAACTAATGCCTCTACGGAATCTTGAATGGGCATCCCAAATACTGCTGCTGCATATTTTGACATGTTCTGAACATCCAGTGGAGCAGTTCCTTGAAAGCTTCACTGCTTCAAGCTAAGGCCAGGTGGTTTTCATTGTTGTGTTCTAAATTGAAGAAAAGTTGCAGATAGTGTTTAAATACATGTACTTTATGATGATTTCTTACTTTCTACAGAATTGAGTGTTCAAAAGTGAAATTTGTATATAATATTGTATTGTGTATTAATAAACTTCTTTCATTCAATGGCTAAGTTACACATCACAAGTTTTTCTCACCTTCCATACATTCTGCATTTGTATCCCAAATTCCCAATAGTTCAATCCTTAAATATGGGTTTTTATTGTTTATTGAATGGTTTAATATCTGACATGGAGGTCCAACTTTTATAGGATTGAGAGAGTAGGCTTAGAAAATCTAGAGGCACCTCAAATTTTGTGGAACCTATTATGTAAATTTTGTTAATACACATTTTCACACTAGTAAATGGTTTTTTTTTTAGTTTTTTTAGAGTTTTATATTTGATATATTTAATATAACTTTGAAATAATAAATTTTTAATTTTTTTTAATTATTCAATAAATATTAAATAATTTAATTTTATAAATTTGAGCTTTCAAAATATAATAATTTGCTAGTCAGCTCGTAGTCTGTATTTGCTTTTCATATCATGTTACCGAAAATAAAAAATGAAAAATAATGAAAAGAAATGGTGATATTGGAGCCAGCACACTATCCACCAATTCATGGCTCTTTATTACGCAGGATATTGGTAGATAACGAGTTTATGACACAGCACACTATCCATCGGCCAGTGATGACTCGGTTCTCATTGAATTTTTAAAATCTCTCCTATGTCTTAATTTTGAATCTCCTTCCATTCTTTTTTTTTTTTATTTATCTGTGTACACGAAAGAGTAATAAAACTCTCTTAGGAATAGAAACTAATACGTACGAGTAATCAATGTCTATTTATTTTGTTGACGTCTTAATTTGATATTTCAAATGATCATTAGTATTTAAAAATATTTAAAAAGAATTCCTTTCATCTTTCTGATGAAAAAATTAAATACAAAAAATTAACATTGTCACAAAACATCTCTAATTTTAATTTAAATTGCAGTTTATATGTTATATGAAATAGAATGTGTAAATGGTAACGTGACTATAAGTCTATGTATAGTTATTAAATTTTTTCTCTAATACATTAGTTTTATATCTTTTCCATTTTATATTCTCTTTCTTTTTTTAGATTGATAGTTCAATATACAATCACTCATCTTAGAGCAGGAGAACATCTAAAAATAAAAAGTAACTTAGACAATATCTATTTATTTTTTTTAACACATCAGTTTGATAGAGCAAATAAACATTACCGTTGAAAAATATTTTTTTAAAATCTTTTACATTTCTCTTATGTGGAATTTAATTAAACAAGAGCAATTCAGGATACCATATAAAAATATTTGACATTCTGTTACGTGCCATTATGTTATTGCTTCCGGCTTTTTGGAATTACTACGTGTATTAATTTATGTCCTTATCCAATCTCCCAAAGATAAAACAAATTCAACTGCTGCTGCTTGTAAAACGCAGTATATCATGAATATGAACATCAGGAGCTAGTTTTCTCAGGCAAAACCAGCAAACAGCCACCAGATCTGGAGGAAGGCCCTTGGTCCAACATTCAACATTTTTAACTATTCTTGGTATATAAAAGCCAACCTATCTTCATGGGTTCTTTGGACAGAAGGTCTTTTCTTTCTCTGAGAACAAATAAATACATCCCAAGTTTTCTTTTATGATATGGTTTTTTCTTTAAATTTAATCTCTTGTGGGTTATTTCTTTTTCTTTTGATATATTATAGCTCAGAATCTGAAGTTATAACCATTGATGTTAAGGCAGCCAAGGGTTTACATGAATCTGGATATATCTATCTAGATGTTAGGTACATGCTATTTTCTTTATTTTTCCCTCAAGATTGTTAATCATATGGGTTTTGAATCCAGTTTCTTGCAACTAAATTCTAGGTTTTTCTTTTTCTTTTTATTTTTTACCTTTTCTTGTTCATTGTACGCATAGGACTGTGGAAGAATTCAAGAAAGGACATGTGCGTGCAGAGAAGATATTTAACATTCCTTACATGTTCAACACACCAGAAGGTGTGCATTTAGCATTCTAACAGTAATTAGTTGTTCAATTTCTGTAGTTTAAGAAATAAATATTAATTAAACTCGACGATATTATGTGATTTGGGTTTCAGGGAGGGTAAAAAACCCTAAATTCTTGGAGGAGGTTTCAGCTGTTTGCAAAGAGGAAGATCATCTTGTTGTGGTAATTATTAAAGTTTTCAAGTAAATTTATCAATTGTCAATTAACAAATAGAAAGCCTTATGGTTTCCAATTGTTTTCCTCTATAGGGTTGTCAGAGTGGAGTCAGATCTCTATATGCAACTTCTGATCTATTAACTGCTGTAAGTTCATGAAAATTGCATTTACGATTTACCAAAGTTTAGTTAATCATTTACCAACAAGGCGTTCAACCCCGATTTCTGTAAGGGTGAGAACATAAATTTAAATTCCGGGAAAGACTTTGGGAGGCTCTACAGCTCGAGGGGATTATACCTCCTGATTATACAAAAAAAAAAATTTAGTTAATCCTTTAATTAATGTTTAAGCCCTCTCTGCTTTTATGCCCTGTTTCTTGAGTCTATGTCCAGACCTTTTTTGGCCCCAAAAACTAAGTTTGGTTCTCATTAAGTGCAAGAAAGTGAAAAAGTACAACTAATATGTTGAGAATGACATTATAGGGTTTCAAGGATGTGAGCAACATGGGAGGAGGTTATCTGGATTGGGTGAAGAATGAATTACCTGTGGAGACGGAGGAGCCAAAGATTGAGCTCTGATTTGTAAAAACAGAGTAAACATAATAAAATAATATCATGATCTGCTATGTAATGTAGAGATATTATTTCCAAGTATTTCTCAGAGGAAAAGAAATCATTTCAACATATGTAAACAGTTATGCCCAGATTCTGTATTTTGTAATTTATATTTAATAGAATCCTACTATGTTTTTTCTTTTTTCTTTTTTCTTCCCTTAATTTATATAGCAATACACATCTATATCGGATTAATAAAAAAATTCTTTTATAAGTATTGGCAAGGGACAATTATTTTGTCCTTTTTCTTCTTTTTACATGTTCAAAAATAAACTCGTTCCAATTAAAATTTTCACTTTTATTAATTTAGTTCATAGACGACCCGATTTTGATAAATCAATCTCTAATTTGTATTGCTTTTTTCGTCCAATTGAAATACTCAATGTTTTAAAAAAATTAGGATTAATGTGTTGGACAGTTCATCTGTATTTTATCTCATTGGTTCAATTAGATCGACTTAGTTAAAACTAATAAATTGAATCAAAAAATTTGGTTTTTAAATTTAATTATTTGAGTTAATTTATTTACTTTGATTTATGATTTTAAGTAATTTTGATTTTCAATTTAATTATAGGATGTCTAAAAGATAAGTTAAATCAATCAAAATTGAAATAAATTAATTCAATTCATTTTTCTACATAGGTCGATTTAAATAAAAAAAAAGTATACTTCAATTTTTCGGTTATATGAATCAAACTGATCGGTCTCTCTTTTTTTTTTTTCTTCTAAACTTGGGTCTTCATCAACATTATATTAAGTACAGGTGAAATATTTAAATCTTGGCAACTACTGCCACTTTTAAAATTTTTGGTATGTCAAAAGAAAGTGAATGACTAAATAAAGCAATATTTTGTCACAAATGAGGTCACTTGGCCTAATGTAAGTTCTCAATTTGAATTAGGGGTGATTATTCGATTTGATCAATTCAATTTAGGTTAAATCGATTAGTTTAGTTAAATCAATTAATATTTTGACCGATTCAAAATGAAGTCACGTAAACACCAAGTGCTCATCGGTAAAATTATCAATTAGTTAAAAGAGAAGAATATTTTACTCGTAAAATGCTAGTATATATCTTACAACATCCAATATCATAAATAATCAAAATTGTCACACCCGCAATTACAGTTCTAGTATCCACATAGGCTTAAAGCCATTAACCATCTCGTCGAACTCACAATTGAATTAATTTAACTATATATATAGATTACTATAATTAACTACTTAGCTGGGCTACTATCATTTCAATTCCATTTATGTAGTTACCCAACATATTTGAATATACTTTTACACACTTATTAAATAGTCATAACTCACCATCATATAATTTTATTAGCATTATTATTTACATTCACACCATACTATGATCATTTACAAAGTAGTATAGAGCAACTAGAGTTCTTTATTTCAGTGCATTAATTACTTATAATATCTAATGTCTAATTATATTGTTCACTTGCTTCTCATTGGAAGGAAGAGATCAAGAAGTTCACAGAATTAAATCACCTCTACCTAAAGCTACATATGCTTGGATAAGTCGTTAACTCGGTAAGATTATAGTGTCAAATAGATAGAGTATATCAAGGTTTAATAATCAAAGAAACATAGGGTGGTAGTTTTATTGCATTCTCATTAATAGAGATAAATCCATAGAAAAAGATTCATAGTGATCGGATCAATATTACAATGACATATCAATAATATGATATATAAACAAGTAAATAGCATTGAAAAACACATGTCATTGTGTACATTGCAGTGTTATCACACATCATATACTTTAGGATAGTAACTCTACTCTTTAATTACAAAGCTCTATGTTTATATAGCTTGATG
Source organism: Jatropha podagrica (assembly GCA_947857235.1). Lineage (NCBI taxonomy): Eukaryota > Viridiplantae > Streptophyta > Magnoliopsida > Malpighiales > Euphorbiaceae > Jatropha > Jatropha podagrica. The sequence goes on from CANUEP010263033.1 coordinate 25,172, forward strand.
ATGTAACCGCATCAAGTTGGAATCCTATCATACGCTATAAAATTTTATAACTTTTGAAGTTCGTTTGCATATTTAATTAATTCAAACTCAATCGCTTAAATTTTCAAAAATTTTTAAGAAGTTCAATTAAGACTAATTGGAATTTAAGTTTCCAACATTCCTTTCAATTTCTTTTATTACAAACTGACATCAACCATTCTAATAAATTAATTAACTTCTCTAAATATGAATTCTTAGTTTTAATCCATCAAATTTCAGTTTTGAATTGAAGGGTAAATGAAGTTGAAACAAGACATGCAGAATTTTGATGTCTTACTTTTTGAAGCTCCTCTTGTTTCTTTTATTTCTTATTCCTTGATTAGCTTAATGTTTCTCTTAAAACTACTTTTAATCTCTTAAAATTGAATTATGGAATAGCTACAGCAGCTTGGTGGTGGTGCAAAGAAAGAGAAACAAGGAAAGAAAGATTGAGTGAAAGAAAGAGCGTTACGGTTTTGCTTCATGGAATGAAATAATTGGGAAAAAAATAGTAAATATTTTCTAACCAAATATTTCAATATAATCAATTTTTTTAATTCTATAAAATTTTTTAAAATGAAATATTTGTTAAATTATTTTTAAATTAAATACTGTAAATTTTAACATTATTATTGTATTTTAAAATAATTTTTTATTTTCTAATTTTATATTTTTTATGTAATTTTTATCAGTTAAAACTGTAAGAGAAAATTTCTTAAAAAAAAACTGGAAATTTGTTCTTTTAATGCAAATTAAAGGAATAAATTGTGAAAAAATTAATATTTGAGCAAATGGTATATTATGGCTAAATTGAGACTTTTTCCTTGAGAAAATGATATAATGGTTAATCATTTATTTGTCATCTCTGCAAAGCTCAAATTAAAAAAGAGAATGGATTCAATCAAGGATCTATGGTTATTCAATTTAATAATCTATCATTATGTAGCCATGTTTTATCAATTAACAGAAGAAAATTCCTCATTGATAATTACTATATATATGCAATGCTTACTTGGTGTCCATCATCTGTATTAAAAGTTAAAACTTGCCGAGAAAAGATGAAACAAGGAAAGACAGAGTCACGTTGACGTTGGTTGGTTCCTTCCCAACATGCATGACATGATCATGGAGTTGTTTTTTCAAAGGGACACATTATGCCTGTTTGGTTCATAACACAATTGACCTGGTTTCTTAAATGCCCTGAAGATGCAGTCTGTAATTGAAGACGGCAACCAAACCTCCACCTGTTGATATTCATGGCCTAAATCGAGCTATTTCATAAGAAGCATTGAAAAAGACTGATGGGATTTGAGACTCTGAGAGTGTTTAATGTTGGGGTTGCTGGTTTCTATATATTGAATCCTTAAAAGTTCATTAGGATCTGTAAATTTCTTTCTATTTTAGAAAATGGAGGAAAAAGGCAAGTCTTTAGCCATTACCCCGACATGGGCTTTGGCTTCAGTAATCACTTTTATGGTTTCTTTAGGGTTCTTCTTTCAATTCTCTTTGGAACGATTTGGAAAGGTAGAAAATCTGGAAAGAAATTGATTTTTACGTGTTCATATCTAAAGCTCTTTTTCCTTACCTTTTACTCTTATTTAATTTTTTGTAAATAGTGGTTGGATAGGACTAAGAAGAAAGCACTACTTTCAGCTTTGGAGAAGATCAAAGATGGTAAGCAATATGGTTTTGCTTTGTTTTTCCATTTAATAAAAGAAATTATCTGAAATTGTGAATCTATGTGTGTGATTTTGTGAATATGTGAGCAGAGCTAATGCTTTTTGGGCTTTTGTCATTGCTGATGGGTCATTGGGTTGTAATTGTGGCCAAGATTTGTGTGAAATCATCAGATATGAGCAGCAGATTTTTCCCGTGTGCAATTGTTGATGAGTTCAAATTAGAAGAGCACAGTCTTGATTCAGCTGCTAGTTATACGAATGATTCAACAGCTAGACATGATTTACACACCTTTGTTCGTCACCATGGTCATTGCCCTGAGGTAACAACCTTTTCTCTGTTTATCTTTTGAGAGCTTATTGAGTGCACCTGGTGTATTATTTTTATATTTACCTTACGCCTACAAGCATAAAAAGTTAGAAGCTAATTTCACAAGCAAAATTTACACACAAAATTGTTGCTAATCTTTAACCTTCATTGACACTTCAATTTTTATGCATTTTTCAATTATCTAATAGATATTGATTAGTGCAATTTTGCAAGTTGAAATTGAATAGAAATCAACTTTTTTACTTGCATTAACTTTCAGTTTACTTGTTAATTATATGTTCTGCAGGGTCATGAGCCATTTGCTTCACAAGAAAGTTTGGAGCAGCTTCACAGATTGATGTTTGTTCTCGGGGTTATCCATGTATTATATAGCTTTATTGCCGTAACCCTGGCTATGATTAAGGTTCTTCTTTAGCACTCTTATATTTCAATTTCTGTTATTATGCCTTTGAAACTTAAAGTGAAGAGAACTCTAACATTTCTTTTCAATTCTTGAAGATTTATGGTTGGAATATTTGGGAAAAAAACGCTAAGGCCATGGCTATTCTGAGTGCACAAGGTGCAGAACTTTACTGTCCATGTGATGTATATACATAAATGAACTATGCTATGAATTGTATCAACTTGTTGAATGCCAGATTCTGAGCAAGCTGAACTTCACAATAGAAGAATGACAAGACTAACTACCTTCATTTCTCGCCGTACATCCCATCCATGGAGTCAGCACAGAGTTCTTGTTTGGCTGGTATATATATCCCATCAGTACATCCCATCCATGCGTGATATCATATGTATTTACTTGCCTAGTTAATATAATAGATCTTTTTCAAGTTTCTGTGGAAAATATAAAATTTCTTCATCATGCATTTAACAAAGATGTGAAGGTGTGATGAATCTCATCTCAACTAAACTTAGATTCTCATTTTGTGACATTAGGTGAATTGATTGTTCTCATCTGCTTTTTTTGCTCAAATTAATTTTTACTTCTGTTTTTCTAAGAACCGTGATCACAATTAATCTTTATGAAGTCCTTTTCTTTCTTTTCAATCTCTGACATTTCTTGAAGCTTAAAACTGTAAATGGAAGAATGTTCAGTCTTTTGTTGGCTCGTTAAAAAAAATTAGATTAGAAGTCTTCATTCTAGTCTATCACTTTCACTGTTGATCCCAATTACAACCAGTCCATTCACACTTCAGAAATTAAACGTTTTCTTGATTAATTTGGTATCAACTAGCTTTTTGTTCTGTTAGTTTCATGTTTATCCCATCATCTCTGTGTTTCTAAGTCTTGAATTATTACTTTATCCATTTACAAAAATAATTTGCTTTGTGTAATGATATTTTTTTTCAAAGCTTTTTTAGCCAGATCCTATCCATGTTCCATATGCATATTGCTTGACAGATATTTATTTTATACCCTTTATTTCTTGTTCCCTTGAATTAATTCTTTAAGTTTTAAATATTTGAATGATAAAATACCAATTTGCAGCTTTGTTTCAGCCGTCAATTCTGGAGTTCTGTAAACTATGCGGATTATATGGCTTTGCGATATGGATTTATCACTGTATGTGCTTTCTAACATAATGGATTTTTTTCTCTTATATATTTTGAGTTAGGAAATTCGATTTTTATGATATTTCAATTTTCACAAATAATTGTAAGGAAGGAAATCATGTGAATGACAAGATTTTATAAAAGCTCATGATGTTTCCAACTGTAAAGATAATGATTAACAAGGGTAGAAGGAAGGACCTGTTTTTGCTTCTAAATCTTAATTGATACAAATGATTACATCTTTCAGAAGTTCCAAGCGTACTAGAACTATATTAATAAATTTGCAGCTCGAACATGACTTGGAAACTGAAATCATGATACCTAAAATGTGTTGCTAGTAACTGACCATAATTTTTCATTTTCTAATTCTTTTTCTTTTATATTTGAAGACACATGATCTTCCTTTGACATATGATTTTCATAATTTTATGCTTCGAAGCATGGAGGAAGAATTTCGAGATATTGTTGGCATTAGGTAATTCATCTTACACCTTTCGTAATAGCAATTCAATGTACCTTAAAATTTCGCTAACCAATCATCTTACACATCAATGTAGTGTGAGTATAAGCAAATAGATCGATCAAATTTTACTGTGAGAGCTACACTGAAAACCATGCAGCCCAACAAAGTCAGTTTCTGGTAAAAGTTGATTGTATTAGGTTCCAAATAATAAGAGTTTCGACAATTTTTTCCTTTAGAACTTCTAAGTTTGAGGCTTGGAAGTTTCTGGCAGCTCTAGTATTGTCTTTCCGAAGAATGCCTTCTAAATACCTGTACATTAATTAGTATTGGAAAATCTCCTCCAAGATTTGGCCATTGTTTTTCCAACCAACCAAATTGATTACTCTTGTTTGTGTTTGTTTTGCAGCTTGCCTCTCTGGATCTATGCTATATGTTGCATTTTTCTAGATTTCCATGGTAATTTGCTGTGGGTCCAGATAAACTAATTGCTAAAGAACTTCGATTTTGTTTCAAGGAACTACCAGTGCATGGTCATCACAGATTCACCTTACTGCATGTATTTGTTGTTTGCTCTATGTTAAAGCTGGCAAACACCATCTTAGATCTCAGTTGCATTTGCATACCCTCATTTTCTTTGGGTTTCATTTCCAAGTGAATCCAAGACAGTAGTTGAACTCCATGCTAATTGAAATGGAACTATGCTTCAACATATGTGTTATAGAGGTACATATCCATTATCAAGAACAGGAAATTAATAAAGTTAGGAGTAATAATTGCCAATGATGTTATAATTTTTCATTTTTCTTCTCTTTCAGGCTCTTGGTAAATATTATTGTTGCAAATTTCAGTATCTCGACCATGATTACATTGTTCATGTCTAAACCCCATTCTTTGTGTTGGTTTCATAGAAAATAACTCGTACAACACATTCAATATCCATGGAACATTCAACAATGCATTTCAAATTAAATCTTATCGATATTTTCCCTCTATCGTGAAATTTGTTGCATATTTCTGAAAGCATGAAATTTCTGAATTTTGTTCAGAAACTTATGTTTACTTTTGGCTATCCTTTCTCCCGGCCATTGTAAGTCCTCGAACATCTCTGTTGATTTCTTCATGTACTCAATAATATTCTATATTGATGAGCTCTTCTTTTCCTTGGAAAAATAAAAGTTAGCATTGGTAATCGGTACAAAACTTCATCGAGTAGTGGTCAAGTTGGCTGTTGAAATCATAGATACAGATACTGGGGCAGGAACTCTTCAACATCAATTGAATCAGTTAAACTTGAGGGATGAACTCTTTTGGTTTGGGAAGCCTAAACTTCTTTTGTGGTTAATGCAACTAATATCATTTCAGGTGAGGGAAGCGATAGTATTCTTTATTGCCTTCAAATTTCTGTAACAAAATTGAAATCTTATCTTTTAATGAGCTTTTCTTTTCCAGAATGCTTTTGAAATGGCAACGTTCTTATGGTCCCTGGTGAGATTTTTCTTTCATGTTTATTAATGCAAGTAACTGTAGACACTAGATAATGTCTTTGAGGAATTGAACCTCTAATCTACATTTCTTTGCGAGCCGATATTAGCCATTTTTTGTGATGGAGACATTTTGATCAATCTGCTTGGCATTTAACTTGTCATATTCTAACTTGCTTGATTAAAAAGCCATTATTTTCTTTTCTTGTATATTTTTTTGAGAAAAAAGAAGAGAAAGAGCATCATATATACAAGGAAAGTGGCTATTATCACTTGGAAGTCTATTCCATTGTGCTTGATCACACCATAAGCATACTCTGCATTTTGGATTTCATGGTGCTAATTTTAGTTACTACACCAGTGGGAAGTCAAAGGAACATCTTGTTTTATGAGTAACAAATGTTTCGTTGGAATCCGCTTGACATTCGGGTATACATGCCTTTATCTCTCTCTACATATTCCCTATTCTCTTCGAATTGAAGATTACTTGCTCTAACTTGCTCATAATAAATGCAGGGTAATAACTCAGTTCTGGTGTAGCTTCATCACATTCCCACTCTACGTAATTGTTACGCAGGTAAGGTCCTTCAGCTCTTCCTCCTCCATTTTCTTGTTCTGTTTTCTCTTCCTCTTGTTTATGAGTTTACGACATTTGTAGATGGATGCAAGGTTCAAGAAAAGTATAGTCTCTGAAAATGTAAGGAAATCTCTACATGGATGGAAAAGGAGAGTAAGGGCGAAGAATTTACATAGTGCACCGATTAGATCCAGTCCTACGATTGCAAGTACAAGCAGGGGAATGCCTGGGAAGCAAGCAAAAGTCAGTACTCTACAATCTAATAGTAATGAAATATCTACGAATGAGACGCTTCCACTCCATTTTTATTTTCAGCATGACATTAATGGAGATGGTGATCATGATCATGCTATTAAAGAAGATGACGAAGATTTTGTTTGAAAATTTGAAAGTTCTTCGCTCAAGTTCTTGTAAATGCAGCCTACTTAGACTAATGAATCTTATAAATCTAAATGCTCAAGTTCTTGTTGGTTTGGCTTTTGTTTAATGTTTTACACATTCACCAATTTCCTTTTGTTTTCTCTAACTAAAATTTTAATTTTGGAAAGAGATTATTTTTTTTCTAATTTTTGAGTATCCATAATTATTTTTAATAATTTATCACTTCCATCAAAATGTATTGTATTTTTTTAGTAAGGCGAAAACTCAATTTTTTAGAAATATTTTTTATATTTTTATTTTGAATATTAAAAATTCTCTTTTACGTCAAAATTTTTTATTTTTTATTTTTAAAATATAAAATTATATTTAGTTATCTTTAAATAATAAAATAAATTATTTTGATATCATGTAAAATTAATTCTGCACGTAATATGAGCTGAAAATCTGAGAGTTAATTTGAGCAAATTGAGTTGAAACTAAAAGTAGTGTACTAATTTGGCTATAAACTTAATTTCTCGAGCTTAATTTGGCATTTGATAAAAATTTAAGGCGCAAATTGAATATTTATCCTTAAAAGAATGATAGCTAGTTGTTCAAATCAGAAGAGAATTATCAAATTCTCTCTATCTATATATTAAACAAATTAAAAATATAATTTTATTTATAATAAAAATATTTCTAACTATTCGTTAAGAAAAAAAAAAGTAACAAATTAGTACATGAAAGTCTCATAAGCTACATGTAAGTGACTCATTTGTGTAATACTAATACAAAGTTAATTATTAACTCAAATGGAAGCAATTCAGTGACAGAGTATTTGCGTGATTAATTAGAAAATGGATAATAATTAATTAGATCAAAACTCAGGGGCCTCAAAAAATTTTTTCCCCTTCATATACATATAGTTTGCGAGATTTGCAAAGCTAATTTGCTGCCCAACCAAACTTAAATACAGAAGTTCATTTTCTTTCTAATGCAATTCCAAACACCCTGCCTTTCCCTTCTCAAGGGATAAAATGTCAGAGAGGTGCCTTTCCTTGTCCATGCATCTCAAGATGACTTTTACTTCTATTTTAACTTAAAATGAAAAATACAAACTTCAAACAAATATTATGCAATCCATGTGAGATCTCAAAATTATTATCTGATTTCTAACAAATATAAATTATGATTCAGTTGCTCCTACACCCTCATCTATTTCATCTTCATCAATCGGTAGCTCATCTGACATCTCATCCTCATCCCCCCTGTCTGATGCCTGTTCAGGCATCTCACCATCATCAACTGGAAGATGATCATCTCCATCACCCTCCAACTCGTTCTTGCTAAAAAGATCCCTTTGGACGGGAACACTTTTTTGTTGTTGGGATGAAACGACATTTGCAATGGCCCTAAATGCAGCAGATGATTTATTACTCTCTCCCGCAGCCTCCTCAGCTATATCGTATGAACTAGGTTCCTCTAAGGACGAGCCTTCTTGCCGTGGAGGTGGGACGAAGAAAGGTATCTTACCTCTCTGCCAGTCATGAAGGACCATCTTTGCTGCAGTCATCAAGTCAGGTTCGCCACCCTGAATTTTACAAATTCAAGAACGGACACTAAGTATGCGCAATTATCACCTTTCCAAATCTAAGAATGAAAAAGGACATTTCAACGATACCGCAACCAGCTACTTAGCTAATAGGTGGAATTTAGTTGGTAAAGCCATCAATTATTAATCATCAGCAGTTGACCAAAAATATACTCACCATCACTCTAGCAAATTGTATGGCCTATGCATAATGTATCAGTCACAATTCTAAATAAGGTATAAATGATAGCAATTAAAATGCTCATATTTATCAAGTGAGACAGTACTTATTTTTATGCAACGGGTAAATATTAAGGCTATGTGGTCCAAGACTTGGTTAAAATTGTAATTGATGCTTAAAATATAAGAAATAACTATCATGAGGTTTTTAAGCTACCCCTTGTCAATAGAGTGTTTAGATTTATTATATTTTTTTTTTTTTTGGAACATAATTTATTATGAAATTCAGTAAACACAAAATTCATAACACCTTCAAGATTTTATAGAAGGAAAAAAAAAATTAAACTTTATCTAAAACAAGGCTCATCTATCTACAGCACGAAGCTAAGTAGCAATTTTAATATTCAATTCTGTGACTCTTAAGAAGAGCTTGCCTTATAAGTACATAACTTGATGTTAAGGATTAAAACTTAGAAGATGGTACCTTTAAAAGTTTGCCTGTGAACCTGCAAAGCTGAACCAAAAAGTCATTCTCATCATCCCTGCCAACAATTGGACATTGCTCGGTTAGGCCAGTTCAACATTAAATACCATTGGAAGAGTGTACTTGAATGGCGAAAAGGAGGCTGGGATGATATATCCAGCAATTAAAAAAATACTATATAAAAAGAAAAAAAAATCTTGAAGTCTCATTTTTTAAGGAGCTAGAGATTCTTTCATCTGTTAGACATTAAGGTAGACCTTCCTGTTGTCAAAAAATAATATGATTAAAGCATAGTACATAATGGCAGTTTTATGGAAAATTAAGGTGAAAGTACAAATAAGCACTGAATGGTTTCCTATTTTTTCAATTCACGGTCAATGATATACTCCGTTAATAATTAAAGGTCTTAGCACCTTCATAATATTAGTTTATGCTGATATTAGATTAGACTGATGGTGCCATGTAGCAATTAAAGGTTTGACATGTGAGTGCCACGTTAGCATGGACAAATATTGTTGATGCACCAGACCTTTAATTGTTAATGGAATGAAGTACAGACCCTCTACACACACATATATACACTAATATTGGATTAGACTGATGGTGCCACGAGGCAATTAAAGGTTTGACATATCAGTGCCACACTAGCATGGACTAATATTGTTAATGTACCAGACCTTTAATTGTTAATGGAATGAAGTACATACCCTCTATATATATATATATATATATATATATATATATATATATATATATGGGAAGGGCAACATTGGGATTGGAAGAAAAACCCTTACTAAATTTATGGATTTGCAAAAATATTTTTCTCTCTTTTAATTTCATCAGTTGGAGAAATAAAAGCAATTTAATTTGATTGGTTATATTGATTTCTCACTTAAATCTAAATTATATTGGCTAATAAATAAAATAGAATAATTATTATTAGAAAAGATTGTAATGATAAATTTTAATTTAGGAATTTGATTGTGTAGCAAGAAAATCATTCTAAATAAAAAATTTATTAAACAAAATATTATATACATATATAAATATATACACACGTACGTAAGTTAGTATCACATATAATATTATATGTAATTACATTAATATTAACATAAAGGTTTGACAAAAATAAAGAATTTTATATTACATTTTGACAAATGTAAAGAATATAATAAATCAAATGTTCTATTAGGAAACCTTATATTTAAATTTATTATTAAAAATAGTAGTAAATTACAAGTATCAATGAGTAGAAATACTGTGCAGGGCACCTTCTTAAAAACTAGAACATATATATCACAAACCCTAAAGTGAAAAAGTGTGAAACAGCATGGTCTTTTCTTGTACTGATCCCAAAAATTAATTATTTGAATTATATAAACTCGTCTTCATTTTTGAGAGATAAAGAGGACTTCAAACCAAGATATTGTGCATAATCAAAAAACAATATATTGAAGTTGCAAAATTGGGCACCAGACTAGTTATGGCTGCACATCACATGAGGGCAAGGGTAATCCTCTAAAAATACATTTAGATTTAAAAGAACTAACTCACTTGATTTACGCAGAATAAAGCAATTGGTTATGAATGGTAACTCACCAATCTTTTATTTTATATGCTCTTTCAAGGTGCTCCTTCTTGACACGTTTCAGGACTTCACCTATGTGTTCAGCAGCATGTTCCAAGTTTGAGACACGTACCACACCCTTCAATACAATATCTGTTTCGGAGTCACTGTTCTGATAAACAACTCCAGGGCAGTCAATCAAGAAGATCCGTTTTGTTAGTGTTATATATTGCCAGACCTTAGTCTCCCCTGGGATAGGGGCAACCTTGCACACCTGAGAAAGAAGAAAGTTACATTCTTAAACTGAACCACATAAATGGCTCACATCAAAAGCTCACGAGAACAATAAAAGATGAATGGAAATGTTACATTCTTAGTGCGTAGTGTGTTGATAACTGATGATTTTCCAACATTGGGATACCCAACAAATCCCACTGATATTGCTTGCTTGTCACTTTTTAGGCGGGCAAATTGTCTCAATACAGATAGAAGAGAACCCTGAATTTAATAAGGATCAGTTTGCTAAAATTAGGATAGAGAACCAAAAATACTAAACAAAAATGACTAAGAGAGAAATTGATAAAATATAGCAAATTACACAAATAGAAGCTACAAGTTTATAACATCAAAGGTAGAAAGATCAAATATTTTTTGCTCCATATCTTTTCCATAACTAGTACTATGTCTAAAGGTTGAGAATAAGTCTTTGAACAAAAATATCTCAAAGAAAAATGATAAATATGAATATGTTAACATGCTACATATTGTTTAATTGCAGCATGCAGACTTTATTGCATCTAAATTTAATTTTGACATACAGTACCTTGCCAAAAGACTTGTTGATACTTGCATGGAATGCTAGAGTTGGATATTCCTTGGATAATATTCTTAGCCACCCTTTTGTAGCCCAAGCCGGAACAAGGTCACACTGGACAAAAGGTTACCAATTTTTCACTAATAGTTTCTCAAGAACAAGCAGAAAAAAGAAAAATTCACCATGACAAGATTCAACATAGAATATACATCTAACCTTGTTCAACAGAAGAATCATGTGTTTGTGTGTGCAATGCTCTTTCAAATGCCTCTCCAAATGATAACACCTGGTACCTTGGGGATCCCTGGCATCTAAAACCTGTAGAATAAAACATTATTAAAAACTTGAGAATCTTTATCCAACCAGCTGAATTTATTTCAACTCATCCAGAAAGAGAAATAGACAAGATCCTAGGTAAATGACAATAAAGCATATGCAAATGAAAACTGAAATGGCAACTTTCTTAGGAATATCCATAACTTGGATCTCCATAAGCCTGAAAATATCATATCAATAATGGAGACAAAGCATATCAGCCAATTTTATAATGGTAGCCACATATTCATAAAGTAGCCAAAAAAGGGCAATAAATTTCAATTAATTTTTCCCCCTCTTATCTCCCTACATTATTGTGTAAATAATAAGAAAATAAATGCAATTTCACTTGACCAAGGAAAAGGAGAATGACCTGGACAACAACATCTGATGAGTCTATAACTTTGTATAGTTCACCCCATATACGCTTACTTTGCCCCTTCTCAAACATTGTATGCCGAACCAGTTCCCTAAAACCATCTCCTTCACCTCCTTCTGCAGATGCATAAGCACCATTCTTGGTCTCAAAAGCATCTGCAAGATTTCGAAACACATTGTTAAGTGCATTAAGTACTACATTAAAAGGTAAACCCCCTCATTACATTGAAATGAACCAAAATTATATTGTAGATAGCCAAATCCCTACCACAGGATAAGAAAAGTAACTAGTTCATTTACCCTGAGAACCATCGGCTTTCTTAGCTAAAGATTCATAATCTGCTGCCATAAGCTTTGGCCTCTTCCTCTTCCTTTTAGGCCCAAATGCATCCTCGAAAGGCTCCGTATCAAGTAGATGTACTCTGGCTTGCTTAACATATTAAAAACATGAAATGGAACAGCAGATTAAAAGAAAGCTCATGCATTGCATAAGAATTTTTAAATCAGGCAACTAAAAAAAACTCTAGATCAACTTGCTAGACCATGTTTCAACTATTACAAAGTACATCTGTGGCAGGCATGTATATGAATGGAAATTGAGCTCCTATTTAAGGCAGTCCACCAATGGATAATTAAAAGCAAGCAATGAGCTAGATAGTGAACAATTAATCTAATTCAAAACTTTTACGTGAGCAAGGATGAATTCCTAAGTGCACCAGTAAATAAAATTGGATTTGCATTCCCCATAATCAACTAAAACAGAAAAACGCTTAATTTTAACATAAAGAACATCAACATGAAAGATATAGACAGTTGAAGCTATGAAAGATATAACAGTGCAAGCCAATTAAGAAAAGGTAAACCTAGTTAAAACTCATTTAAATACCCATACCTTCTGATGGTCATTTAAAAGGGACAGTGGCAGCTTTCTCTCCTTCAGAATGACATTATAGTTACTTGACATCCGACTTTGAAGCTCTTCACGAAAAAACTCAAGCTGCTTTTGATTTACAACTCGTGTGTTTCCTAAAACAATAGCACACAATAAAGGTTGAACCCAAATACTTCTCTAAGATATTTAAAGAAAAAATTATTTAGTAATATATCTGCATAATAAAAAGCAATTGGGCCAATCAACTCAATCTAAGTAAAACATAGACTTGGAGGATTCATTCAAAAAAAAAAAATCAAAAGCGAACTTACCAAACCACCGGCGATCAGGTTGTATTCGCGTATTAGGAAGCTCCTTGGATTGCAATTCATGCTTCAAAATTGTCCCCTTGCTATCGCGCTGGGGCCTCGTATTGTACATCTTGAGGCGGCGCACGGTGGCAGCACTACGAGTTGAGCTACTGCTAGCTCCATTACTGCGGTTTGTGTCCAGTGAGTGCTTCGGCTTTCCTGACACGTTCACTTTCCTCTCTTTCTTCTTCCCCATCTTCTTCTTCTTCTGCGTTAACTCCACTCGTACAATTTAAGAAAAAAAGCTGCAAAATACAAAACAAGCTAAGATTTTTTTTGTCGTTTTGGATTGAAACTCGACGATTTGTGAAATGGAAGGATTGAGAAATGAGCAGGGATGGCAGCGGGGAAGCTACCCACTAGAAATAAACTACCTGAATCCAATCCAGTTATCACTTTAAGTACCCAAATCCGTTAAGGAATAAACCGATAATACCCAAACACATCCCAAATTCGTTTAGAATTATCCGCATACTACCTGAACCCGTTTAATCACAAATTTATCAATCTATGGTACCCGAACCCACATGGAACCCAGATACGAACTCTAGTGCAACAAAAAAAATATAAAAAATGCATTAAAATTCAACTTCAAAGTAATAAAACAATTTAACCTGTTATATTGTAAAACAAAGTACATAGTAATATTAAAATAAAACAAAAGAATTGAAATTCAACGTAAGTAAATAATTCAAACCAATATCTCAATTAAACAATTTGACAATCAAACATCTATTAAAATTCAAAAAGAATAATAACAATAACTAACTAAAAATCAATTAAAATACAATAACACTAAACTATAACAAATTATCATAAAATGAGAACTAAATCTATATAAACCATAAACAAAAGTATATCAATAAAAAGAAATTACTGAATTAAAAAGTACACTAAAACAAAACAACCCTACAGCAAAAACAGAAGAAATTTTACATAAACAAAATATTTTTAATACAAATGTAATTCTTGAACTCCACTTAAACAAGAACCAAGATTGCAAGGATTAACAATCAACATAATTTTCTTCAGCACAAAAAACATTCGACTCCGCACATTAACAAGAATTTGAAAAATAAATAAATAAGAACTTTGACATTATAATAATTTGATAAATTTCCTACCTAAAATTCAATGAATTTAGTAATTTCCTATCCAAAAAAAAGGAAAAGGGACGAAGCAAAAAGAAAAAAAAAACTGAGAACGAAATTAAAAAAAATCTAGAACGAACCTGGCACTTGTACGCTTGAAGAGCACGACTGCTGCGGAGGCGACGGTAAAGAACGAAAGCGACAGCAAGGTATGAAGAAAGACTCTGGCCTGTGGCAGTAGAAGGATAGAACGAGCGGCGCAGGGGAATTCGGAGACAGAGAACGCTTGACTTTGAGAGAAGCTAAAATGCAACCCTAAGCTAAAACGATGTAGTTTTGTAGCTTTATGTGTGGATTCATTTACGCCTTCTACATAACTATCTGATGGTAAAATAGTTATTATTATTATAGCCAATGTTCTGAAAATCACACTAATCACTAAATTGGCAAAGATAAAAGTTCATTAAATCCAAGGATTAAATACAATTGAAAATATTGAATGGTGTTTTGAAACAAAGTATTTTTTTGAATGGTGTCCAATGAAAAATATTTATCATAATGGTGTTTTGTTGACATTACAAATGCTTCCGTTTCAGTCATAGTGTAACAAATGTATTATTATACTATAACTACAACAAAACTAATAAGTTTTAATTTATTTTAATAATGTCCAGTAGTTTTACAGACTAATATTTTCTCTCATCTTTTCTTAAATTGAATGTTGTACTATAAGTGAAATAATGTCATAATATCATAAAGAATATATTCTAAGCTTTGGAAAGACACATAAAGTAATATAAGGTACGCGTAGGAAGTCTAAAAAATGATATATTATTACGCTGTAAGTGTAACAATTTAAAAAATTAAAAGATACTTTAGAATTGCCCAAGGAATAAAAAATTATGCAGGGGAATAAAAATTAGGCAGGGAATTATTGCAGAAATTGAATCCTACAGAGAATCTCATGCGTAAATTTTCTTTACAATTGATACATTATTAATAGAACAATAGTTATTCCATAATTTCATGCAGTTTATATAAACCTCTTCCACCGTCTTAATGTTGCTTCATTTTGGTACATGTTTCTATCTCCTGTTTTCATTAACAATTCATCAAAGACATATTTTCACTTTTTTTTATAAATAAATAGTGCATTAAGATGGGTAATTAATTCTTGAAAAAAATAAAACAAAATAACAAATTAAATTAAAATGATTTTGATATATAAATACAAGTACTTACCTTTGAATAATAATCCTCTTGCTCTTAATGTTGAGCCTAAAATAAACAAATACACAATATAATGAGAAAAAATTATATCTAAACATAATAAAATATTTATTCAATTAACAAAATATATTAAAAAAATTAAACATTACCAAAGGTTGCTTGAAAAGCACTCGATTGTGTTTCCTTTATAAACATCAAAGAAAGAATTAGAAGTAAAATTATTTTTTTTTATATACATATACAACCACACAAAGGTTCACGGAAGTGGAATAGTAAATGTTCTTCTTTCTTCTTTCTTTTCATTGCTTACACTACAAAAATATTTACCTCCCCATAAACATCTTTTTCATAATGTTACACTAATAATGATATAATAACATCATTTTTTCTTGCTGTGCGAATCTCATCTTACATTATTGCAGTGTAACAAATTGAAAATTTATCTTTGCGTCTGACTCTCTCCAAAGAATATATTTTTGATATTGTGACAATGTTTTATTTACAGTGAAACATTCAACTAAAGGGAAAGAAGAGAGAATATTATTATGTAAAGCTACTACACACTTTATAATAAATTAAAATTTATTAGTTTTTTGAAGTCATAGTATAACAATGCATTTGTTGCACTACGACTAAAATAAAATACAATTTTAGTAAATATTTTTCATTGGACACTATTTAGGAAAATATATTTTTACAGGACACTATTTAGAGAAAAAGGTCCAAAATCGTTGTTATCTATTGTTGATCGCTTGCTAATTAGCAACAGGTTTCATGTGATGCTAAATTTCTATTGCTAAAATGTAATTTTCTTGTAGTGATATACGGAAGACCAAACTGACGTTCAACATAATGATATTCCTAATGATATCAATTTAAATCCTTTTATTTGATTATCATACTAAGTTATTTGATACTAAATCATGTAAACAAATAGAATTATTGCATTTTTGCATATATATATATATATATATAAAGTGCAAATGATATAAAAGAGTGGGGAAACATTGGTATTGTCAAAAAACATGTCCACTTAGTTTATGGATTGTCATTAAGCATTTTAATTTCATTTGTAAAAAAATAAACCTAATTTAATTTTAATTAATGGTATTAATTTTTTATTTAAATTTAAATTCTATTGAATAAAATAACAAATTATTATATACCATATAACATATATATTAAATATGATAATGATATAATAAAAATTTTAATTTTAATTATTAATTTCACATTTCATTAATTATTTAACCAAATTCAATATTAAACAATAATTTTGGGAACTCTTACTAAAACTTAGCTCAAACCATTTGATTAAACTTAACTTAAAACTAATTAAGAAAAATAATGAATTAACAAGAGGTTTGTAGATATTCAAAAACTAACAAGTGAGAACAATGAATAACATATAAAAAAAATATGTATGTATAAATGTAAAAATAATAACCACAATCAATTAATAAATTAAATATATTTACTATCAAAAAATTAGAAATAATAAATCTAAATTATGACAACTAAAGTTAGATTTTAAAACTAATAATATTATATATAACAAATAAAAAAATATTTTATGATAAATTTAATGAGTAAAGATATGTGCAAGGTAAGTTCCGTGTATATTTTGAAAAATTAGTTTATTAAAAAGATTGAATAAACAAGTAAAAAAAAAGAAAGAATTGGATAAAGTAATAATTAGAGTAAAGATTAAGGACTACATAGTAATTCTCCGAAAAAGGGGATAGTTTTGAAAAAGGCCGGGTTCCGAATTAATAATTTGGGCTAACAGGCGAAGCGGAAAACTTAAATCCGGAAAATTAGCGCGGGAAGTTCGCGATAAAAAAGTAAAAAATAGATAACCATTTTGTATCACACGCGCCGTGTTTCCACGTGGAATCTTCAACTTCAACTCACATAGCGCGTTTGCTTCCCGGACATAACCGTCGTCAATAACTTTTCAACAGTCTAAACCGCCATAGCCGTTCCCTTTCATTTCCAGCAAAAACAGAACACCTTCCTTCTGTCATCTGTCTCTCTGTTTCCCTTCAACAAAAACAACAATGGCTTCTCAAAACCCTAATCGTAAAAAACCCCTATATCCAGAAGTGATCCAATCAAACCCTGAATCTCCTTCTTATTTCTTCTCAAACCCTAATTCTCAATCCTCCCCATCCAACCTCTACCCTACAATCGACATGAACGACCTCGTCGAAAATCTCTTTCCTGAACCTGCACAACACTATCCCTACAGCCCCTCTGCTCCGCCTGTGGCCGTTGAGGAATTATTAATCAAAATTCCCGGAGCCATTCTGAATCTCATCGACAAAAACTACAGTGTCGAGCTTGCATGTGGCGATCTCTGCATTGTTCGCCTGCGTCAAGGAGATAATATTGTTGCCATTCTTGCTCGAGTAGCAGATGAGATTCAATGGCCGCTAGGCAAAGACGAGGCAGCAGTAAAATTAGACGATTCACATTACTTTTTCTCTCTACATTTTCCAAAGGAGCATCACGACTCCGATTCGAGCAGTGATGAGGAGGACAAGAAAAGTAGAAATAAGAAAGTTAATGATTCGAGTAACCTATTGAATTATGGTTTGACGATTCCATCTAAAGGGCAGGAGGCTTTGCTGAAAGAGTTTGATGGGATTTTACAGGCTTACAGTTCTTTTACCGTGCAAAGAATTTCAGAGAAGACGAAAGCTAACGGCGAGGCATTACTGCGTGAATTGGCAGTGACGGAGAATTCACCGGCGGATTTGCAGAATGAGGAGCAGAAAGACATGATGGAGGGGAAGTGTGCTGCTTATTGGACTACATTAGCGCCCAATGTGGAGGAATATAGTAGCACTACAGCAAAGGTGATTGCTGCTGGTTCAGGGCACTTGGTCAAAGGGATATTGTGGTCTGGGGATGTGACTATGGATAGGTTGAAATGGGGGAACGAAGTCATGAAGAGAAGGATGAGCCCTCGATCCAAGTCAGAGATTAGTCCTGACACCATGAGGAGGATTAGAAGGTAAAAAACCAGTTGCAGTTTACTGTTGATTGCGTTTATGCTCTGTTTTATTTTTTTATTTATATATTGTTACTGCTAAGTTGTGGTAGATTGGACTGGTCTGTGTCTTTCTCTTTGTCTATATTTGTTTGCTCTATTGCAGGATTTGACTCATTTTCCTTGAGGCAATTTTAATTATGGTGTTTTTTTCCTTCTACCATGGATGATTGTGAAGCATACTAGCACCAATATGTTTGCTTAATTTGAAACAAATGCATACTTATAGTTAAATTTGATTATCCTGCAGAGTTAAGAAGATGACGGTAATGACAGAGAAAGTCGCCAATGGCGTCCTATCTGGGGTTGTGAAAGTGTCTGGAATTTTCACTAGTAAACTTGCAAATTCAAAAGCAGGCAAGAAATTTTTTGGGCTTCTTCCAGGGGAGATTGTTCTTGCATCCCTGGATGGATTTGGTATGTCTCATCATGAACCCTTCATCTAATTTTGCACATTGAATAATAGATAGCACTGGTTTTGCTTTCACTCTAATCATTAGCCAAATTACATCCTCAAGTGCTGTTTGAAGGATGTATATTTTCTTGTTTAAAACATCCAGTATCTGAAACCCATAGTTCGAAGGGGAGCAAAGTGGAGTTTTTAAAGGCACTCCATACACAGGCTGGAACTCAAGACTTCTGGTTGAGAGATGAGAGATCCTTGCCATCCTATCTCACCATCGGAGGTCAAGGGATGTGTAATTGATGCAGTAATATACTAAACCTTAAATTTAATTGGTCCAAGAAGTTAAATAATAATGGAAATTTTTTATTAGTGATCCAGTGCTAAAGAAATTATGTGCTGATACGTAACCATATTCTTGGCAACTTTCTTTTTTCCCCTACCAGAAGTCGAAGTCAAATGCTTAATGTTTGAGCAGCTATTGAGTTAAACCACATTAAACTATAGCAGAAGTGGGAATCTCACTGGTTAGAGTTCATCAGACGAGATTTAGGACTGTAAATTGGGTTGGGGAAGCCCAAAAGCCTGGATTGGTCAAGATTTATGGGCTAAACTTTTGTGAACTTGGATTGGGCTCAATTATGACCTTGCATAAGCCTGGCCTGAAAAATTTTATTAAAACCTATTTTTAGTACGAGTTTTTTAAACGTATCATGTTATATCGAATTCTTGTAATATTAAATTGCAGTACGTGGTTATTATGTCTTTTAATTTCTTTATTTCTTGATAGTAATGTTTGCAATTAGTTTATAAATTTATTTGAGAGAGTCCAAATTTAACACTTCTATGGAAACACATGTTAGAAGATAAGTCGAAAAATTAGATTTAATAAATTTAATATATGTAAAAAAAATAGCTTAAAAATAAGTCAAGTGTGTGAGCTTAGCATTGAGTTTAGGCTAAATGGCTCAAAAAATTCTTGCACTGAACTTGGGCTTGAGCCAACAAGAAAAATATTTAGCGTAGAGGTTGCAGCCCTGGACGAGATCTGAACCAGGAGGAATGCTAATATTTAAATATGCTATAGCAGTTCATTTTTTCTTGTTTTAATTCTTGATAATTCTGGAGTTATTTCAATCCTTGAAATGTATATGCCTATTGAGTATGTGACAACTCTTGGTTGTCAGATGGTGATCATTGCTAATTGGTATTTGATTCTATGTTTCCCTCTTCTGTTTCTTTCGTGTGCATATTGTTTCAGCTCTCCTTTTCCCTTTCTCTTTTCATACATTGAATCTGCAATAAGCATTTTTGTTTGGTCAATGACTTGATACGGCACTGGATTTCTTCCGATCAAACATAAATGTGTGTTTCTATTCGCATGCTTCCTGGACTGGACTTATATTAGTTGTTCCTTTGTCTGTATTGTATCTTTCTATATTCTTCATTATAACCATCTTTTACTTTCCTGTAAATAGGCAAAGTGTGTGATGCTGTCGAAGTAGCTGGAAAAAATGTCATGGCTACATCATCTACTGTGACAACTGAACTTGTCAACCACAGGTATAGTTAGCTTGATGCTGACAAAGTTGGTAGCCAACAAAGTTAAATAATTAATATTTGTACTAAATGCATCCTTGTGAGGCAGAAAAAAATCGGAAGGGAAAAAAAAGCAAAGAGAACAAAAGTAAGGGAAAGGGAGAAATACAAAAAATAAGATTGTCCAGAACAACATGAAGATATATTTGTAGGGGCAATCAATTCTACCAATACCTTTGAAGGAACAAATACACGTCATCATATATATTTATATATATATATATCAGCCTTAGGGAGGTTGAAGCCAGTTCACTCTGGCTCTTTAGCTTTTAGGGGATGTTGTTGACAGCCACTTAACCTTTGCCTTTTAACCTGACTTTCATAATTTTGCTGGTACTGATTGATGGGTTCTTATCAGCATTCTTACAACTGGACATGAAACAGGAAACTTTATAGTTTGCTTTAAATATCCAGTTGACACTTTACCTAGCTCGTGCATAGTGCAGATAGTTTCAAACTGATGTGCCAAATATTAATAAAATACTGAAAGGTGGCTAGTTTTTGTTTCACGTGAATTAGTTTGCGTCAAAAGGCTTACAAATTGCACTTACTAGACCAATTTTTTAACTTGTTTGCTGGGTTGGTTGATTTCTCCAGGCCCCACATCAAATTTGATATGGGATATAATAGGCATAATTGTGTTTGATACTTGCTTTGAGTCATTGTAGATAAATCGCGTTTAAATCTCCAAATGATCAAGTTGTAATGCAATTTCATATCTTTGAGTATAATACACTTAGCTGTTATTGCTTAAGTCAGTCATTTCCTTCTCACTTTCCTTTTTGAGACATTATTGAGAGTAAGATGGTCGATTAAGTTATGAACTAAGAACATGTTAACTTCGCCTAAAGCATTAACACTACAGTGTCTGAAGTTTCTATGTAATAAACATTGTTTTTAGATACAGTTTGAAACAGACTTGCCTTTCTTTTTCCTTGATTTTACTTAGGACAGTGTATTAAGCTTTAATGGTTAATCTGATCGCCTCATATGTGGCTTCTAAGACTCTTAGTAGCTGCCAAACGTTAACGATCTCAATCCTTGCTTGACACAACTTTTTGTTCCAAGGAAAACACTGTGATTGTTTTCTCCTCCTCTTCACAGGCTTGATATATTTCCATAGCTTTTCAGCATTAGACAATTGAGGACCATAAAATTTTCTGAATAATTTCACTTTTATGTTTGGTCTTCTATTTGTGAAACTCAAAAATCAAAATGGCTGGAAGGATTGTGGGTTCAACACATCTGTTATGACAACTGAACTAGTCCCCCATGGGTTAATTTCACTGGAACAAAATTAAGCTCTGAATGGGAAAAAAGGAGATTATTGTTGTATGCATATATGCTTTAGAAAACAATTGCAATTGAATGGGTGTCTATGTGATGTGATGCGCGTGGAGAGCTTCAATTTGGTTGGCACTGGCAGCAAGCTTCTAGTTACTGTCTTTTTTTTTTTTTTCCTTCCTATCATAGCTCCAAATGAATGGTTATGCAATGTGTTTGTAGAGATCAAGGAACAAAACGTTCCCAACCATTCAAGTGTGAATTACAAAATTGGATGCCTTTCTTGCAGATATGGTGAACAAGCAGCTGAGGCTACAAACGAGGGTCTTGGTGCTGCCGGGCATGCATTTGGCACGGCATGGGCTGCATTTAAGCTTCGGAAGGCACTTAACCCAAAAAGTGCATTAAAACCAAGCAGCCTGGCCAAGTCTGCTGTTAAAGCTGCTGCTGCTGAGATGAAGGCTAAGCATTCCAAGTAAGTAACTACGGATGGAAATCCTTCATTAAAAACATTCACAACTTCTTCCTTAATGTATAGACCCACATTCTCCCATTTTTGCCATATCATTATTGTTGTAAATGTATGGATATCATTTGTTTATTTATTTATTTATTTGTTTTCACCAAATGCCATTTCTGGGCCTTCATTTTCATTTGTGATCAAAGCACGAAATTCCTAAACTATTGTACGTAAAATGACCAACAACATGCACCCTTTAAAAGCAATATTTCTTCTTTTTCAAGCGATTACCCATAGAATAGGTTAAAACATCATTTTCTTCATAGGATTTTTTCCTCAAACTTTTTGAATAAATATATTGTCTGCTACTGTTTGAAAAGACATCCTTCTATTTGCTACGTCAATTCATTTTCCGCATAAATTCACCTCACCATTATACTATTTGCTGGAAATATTTTTAATTTTTATTTTTATCCATTGAATATTTCAATTTATAAAATAATTAAAAAATATAAAAATTATTATTCAAAATATTATACTAACTACGCTTCTAATTAATATTTTTATATATAAAAACCAAAAATTCTAAAAATCACTACTGCTAATGTTGGGAATTGCGTGAAATTACTAGAATTCGTAATTGTATGGATACAATAAATCTCCATGAAATTTGGAATGTGATAATATTTTTCTTGAAAGTAGAAAGTTGACTTTTTATATATATTTAGCCTCAGAATATATATATATATATATATATATATATAAAGGTGAGATTATTACTGCCTTTATTCTAATTCTTGTATCAACATCAACTTGATATTGCATTCACAGTCTCCTTGTGGGAATTTTATTTTCCTGGCGACGAAGCTCAACCATTTATGTGACAGCCACTTATTGAATGGTGGAGTGGGGTCATCATCTAGTACAGATCATATCCAAATTTACCAATCAAATACAAACAATTTCGACCCTATTAGGCAAGCAACTATTCTGTCCACCATCTGATTTCTGATTTATAATTTTCTATTTTCTATATAAAAATACTTTTATCTTAGAAAGCAGCTTAGTAAAATAAATAAAAACTACTTTTCGTGGGTTTCTCTTATTATGGCAATCTGTTTTTTTGTTCTATAAATATCTAAAATAAACATATTTTGATAATAAGTCTCATTTAAAAAAGAGATCGACTGAAATACCCCTTGAAAAAAAAAAATCATAATTTAGAATTATATTGCAGTTTAAGAAATTGAGCTAATTGTTTAATGGTTAAATCAAATCCCTTGTCGGAATAATAAATGACACCCATTCCTAAAACGATGAAAATACAAATCCGTCATGGGAATTATCAAACCAAAACCATACATATATTAAAAATGTGACATACGTCTGTGGTGTTTATCTTCAAGTGTGTTTTTACATATATCCCATATGGAGGAGCCACCAACTTACAAGTTATGGATGGAAGTTTCTTCCTTCAAATTCTCACTTTAAATGTGCACCACAACCTCTCTCAATGGCCACATAGTGACGAATCAAATGCTCTTGTTGCGTGTAATCCATCCCCATATATATATAAAAAAATGGTTTGTGCCCATTTATCATATATATCCCCAACTTGATTCTTTGTCTGATCCTGATAAGGAGTTTGTTTTTTTCTTTTCAATTTGCATTTTTTTATTATGAAAAAAAAAAAAAGAGTTAATTGACCAGTTGAGATTCTTTAATTCGTTTATGTTCAAGATAGCCTAAGTAATGCCTAATAAATTACTACCAATATCATCTTACCTAAAATTTTTGCCTTTCTCTTAGATATAAAGTCCCTTTTTTTATTTATTTAAGAAATGTTACTTTATGCCTTCCTATTTATTAAGTGCTTAACTATATATATATATATATATATATATATATATATGATTGACTAATCTTGCTTCTCTAACTTTTTTTGACACTTGTGTAAGTCCTATAGGCACAAGGAATCCATAGAAAGCTTCCATCCAAAGAAGGATACAAGTTCATTTTTTCAGTGATTGGGTAGAAACTCGAATGAACTCAAATTTGAAATTTTCACTCCTCACATCGGTGAAAACACCAATTAAACCACATCTGATTGGTTGATAAATAAAATATTAATGGATTTAATTGCATTTTTAATCTAATTAAAAGTAAAAAATTATGTTAAATTAAATATTTTAATTAAAATATGACCATACGTATGGATGAGCATTCAAACCAAACCGAATTACTAAAAAACCAATTAGATTGAAATGTGAATTAAACTGAAAGTAATAAAATGTGCCACTAGATGATTGTTTAGTGAAATGTAAACAAGGAAAAGGGTTGGTGATACTCTTTGCTATGGAATTGGCAAGGCAATGGTGATAAGATAGAGAGAAGAGTGGAGAGATTTTTGGGCATTAAGTAATGTTGGTTTAGTGGCAGTTTTGAAAGAGGCCATAAGCTAAAGATGATGGATTGGTGAAGTGTGAGTCACAAATGGAGTGCTCTAGATGATCAACCCAATCCAAGTCAAGCCACACATGCATGTTTTGTATTTCTTTTTCTAAATTTTAATTAATAAATGAGGTATAGCCAACCTTAAATCAATAATGGAGTAGTACTATTAGCCACCCTCCACTTGCCTCAAACATATATAATACTACCACCAATCTCTCTTTTTCACTTGCTTAGTTAGCTAATTATTTCCTTTTAGACAAATATTTAATTTGCTACTTAAAACTTTTGTAAACTATTTAATTTAGTCGGGACGGCCACGAACTCCATTTTTTTTTTTTAAAATAATCTTCACATAGTTATACAGATAAAAATATAATCTCTCTCTCATAAAAAGTGAAACTTTAAGTTGATTATATCAGATTTACAAAAAGACTATAGAGTCGAACAATGATCATGAATAGTCATCAAGTGGAGCGAACGATTACATACGACATAAATATTATGTTCTGTTAACTCGATCATATATTTCAAATTAAAATTGTATTTTATTATTGTTTGGATAAATAGTTTATTATTAGATTTTATACATAAACATATAGAAATATATTTACCTATTTGTATACATTTTTCTTTTAATAAAATTTTTAATTTAATTTCTCCTAAAAAATATTTAATTTAGTCTAGACTTAAATTAACTTTTAAATAAATTTATGATAAAATCTAATTAGAAAGTAAAAGATAATTTCATGAGAATTGCGTGCTAAATATGAATTTTATTTGACCTTTTTCATGCAATTAAATCTTTGAACTTTTGAAAGATATCTAAATAAATTTTATTTTATAATAAAGTCTCTCAATAACAAAATAGCCACCACTAAATATTACTTTTTTGTTAATTGATTTTCTAATTCTCAATCCAACTTGACATGAAAAACTAATTTTCAACAAAGATGATTTATTTATTTTAATTAAATTGGTAATATAAATTTAATAAAGCCAATGGAAATTAATGCGTGCAACATCACCTTTGATGTGACACTAAAAAAACCTTAAAAGTGTGAAATTCCACTTAACAATATGGTGAATTAATTCATTTATAAATCAAAGATTATTTATAATTAAATTTGATTTATAAATTTGATGTTTTACATTCAAATAATTTTTTTATACATCAAATCAAAATACTTTTGGAGATAGAGAACTATATACAAAATTTTTAATATCAATCAATTTAATATATGCAATTAAAATAGCGTTTGATTCAGTTATTTTATAAAATATAAACATATTCGAATTGATTTTAATGAAAAGTCGATAACTGATAGAAGTTTCAATCAGCTAATTTCATTAATGGATGTAAATCTTTTAAGGACTATATTTTCAATATTTTTATGATTAAAAAAAAATCAAAAGTAATGCATAATATATATTGCTTGGCCTTTACATAATAGAGTTGATGACAATCAATTGAGAAAAAGAAATATATTTTAAATCTATTTTAAAATATATCTGTATAGGTAATTTTACATATTAATAACCAATTGAGTATATTTTGACTCAACACTCATTATTTATTATTATACATTAAAAAGTGACACATCGATTGTGATTTAATTAGCAACGCAGACTGAATATGTAGGAACAATTTTTGGGTTCGATCTCTCACTAAAAGAGTAAAAAGCAATTTTCACTAAATACACTTATAGAGAGGAACGAAGAATTTTAATTATGATTAAGTACCGAGCCTATTAGAGATTCCTGATGATAAGATCTATACCGGTGATTTAAAAAAACAAATAAAAAAGCCCTAAAATATTAAGTACAAATTTGGAGAATGATTTTTTTTTTTAAAAAAAAAAAACAGGAGAAATTATTACTCTGAAAAAGCCTAATAAATTGTTTTCCCTCAAAGGCTACAAATCTCATATTTATCATTTCTACACTTTATTCTAACCTCATCTTCACATTGTTGGTTGAAGAAGCAGCAACGATTCTATTCCATATACATCTTCTCGATCTCTCTTTTTGGGATTTCAAGTTTCAAAGTCTCAGAAGCACAAATCTACATCATTTCCACCAAACCGACTCTCCAAAAGAACCATCATAACAAATGAAAATGACCCTTCTCATATTTCACACCTGAAAGAAAAAGATACTGTCTTTTTCATTTTTTCCCTGGAATTCAAAGTCATATGCATCTTCTTCAAAGTGGTTACTCCACTTATCACTTGACTCCGAGCTCTTCAGAATTCCAATTATATAAGCTGTATATGATGAGTACGATGATCCTCTTTTTATTTTGTTTTCCCTTTAATAACCCCATCAAAATTCACACCGACTTACTTAGGAATAATATATATTTAAGATCAGTGACGAAACCAAGAATTAAAATTACGAGAGGCTAAAAAAAATTTTAAGAGTTGAGTTGAGAGGGATGAAATTGAAAATATTTACTATTTTAAAGGATAAAATAGAAAATTTTCAATGTTTATTGGGTAATTTTTTAAAAAAATTTTGGTCAGGGGGGTAGGGGCCACGTCTAGCCCCTCCTCACTCCATGATTATTTAAGACCTAATTGGCAGGGATGACTATGATTTGGTTTCAAATTGAAAATGAATTGAAACCGAGCTAGTTAAAACAGGTATCAAACTGTAGTTAACGATTTTGGTTCTAAATTATAACTGAAATTGTGAATTTAAGGTTCGATTTTGATTTTGATTTCGGTTCCAATTCTTCATTTTTTTAAATCAAAACTAATAGTTTTAGTTTGAACCCGTAAAAAACATGTTTTTGAAGAAAAACTCCATCTTATTTTTTTTTTGTTTTATTATAGCTTTTAAAAGTAATTTTTAAGAATTTTTATTAAATTGATTTATATTTTTCAATAGTGATATTTATTATTATTATTTATTCAAAGTTACAAATCTTAAAAAAATAATTTTAAAATTTTAAAATATATCATTTAATTTCGGTTCAAACTGAAATAAATTCAAAATCAACAGCAGTCTCAAAACAGTCTTAAAAATTGTCTAAAAGTGGTCGTGTTATGATTTCACTCTTTTTATAATCGAAATCATGATGCCGTATTTGATTTAAACTTTCTTCAATGATATTAGTTATTTTACTAGAAAAAATTAGCTAGACACAAGGAGAAATAATGTTTCATGATCTATTAATTCTCCCTAAATAGAGTATAAACACCATGTAACCATCAACAAAGATAGGAAAAGAGGTATAATAATTAGAAGTAATGTAATAATTAAAACCAATAAAACAAATATTTCAATATTTAACTTAAAAAGATACTTTCTAATAAAAAACAAGAAAATGAAGAAAAAAATAATTCAAAAATACGTAAAAATAGAATGCTAAAAAAAATCCAAAGTTTAACTTTTGTTATATTAAAAAAATTTATTTATTTCAATTTTATAAATGTGTTATTACAAGTATGAAAATAAAATGAAAAAAGAAATTAAAATGTAGGTATGAAAATGCATTACTACACATTTCCATTTATCCATTTTTTGATACATAAAATGGAAATTAGATAAGCTCTCAAACATTTTTGGGAGGAACATTGTGCTCATTTCGAGAAATCTTACCAAATCTTAGGACCAAAAATACAAAATATCTTTGTAAATAGAATCATAAGCTATATTGTTGGCGGTGCATAATTTTTTTTTTATCTAATATAGATAGGGACTAAAGTTAATTTAGAATGCCTACATGAATGGCATCACAACATCAAAGACATAACCTTTTTTAGTATTAACCACCGGTAGCCGGATTCCATTAACCGAGGCCACTTAATTCGACTCAGGGCTTAGTCACAATTAAAATTCTTCTTTCCTTCCTGCAAGTGTGTTTAGTAGGTATCGAATTCGAAAGCTCTTTCCACATAATTATTTTATATTGTCAATCAAGTCACAACCTGTACGTAAAGACATAATTTTATTATTATACATTTTGTATAAATTGTGACACCTAATTTTATAAGTGAATGTGTTTTTCTTTTTTCCAGAGAGACTCAATGGACGAAATAATATTATGGATTACAGTAGGGTATTTTGATTTTTATAAGCAAAATATATTAATGCAATTTGTACAATTTTTATAATAATAATTTTTACAATTTTTAATTGTGAAATATTTAATTAATTAGTCTAATTTTACAAGATATAATATACAGTAAAATAGTTTTATAAAGTGTTTAATAGATTAAAATAAAATTTAAAGGTAACATAAGATTTTCAGAAGAAGTTTAGTGGTGAATTATGCACTTGGTGAATAAATAAAGCAAGCTAATATTTGACTTGAATTTTAATTTAAAGCCACTTATTATTAGGCTGATTGACAGATTAAAACATTAAATATTTGAGCTAGCTTTTGAAGGTTAAATAGTATTTTATAAAAAATTAATTGATATATACCTAATAATTAAAAATAACTAACAACTCCTAAAATAGCGAACAGATAAGTCAACCTAAGAGTGCACATTTCTTGTAATTAACTGAATGACCATCGGGACATGATAGTAACAAGGTAACTATTTCATAGCTTATTCAAACCTGAGAGTAATTCAAAGATTGCTCATAAATATTTACAGTTCTTTTTTTTTTTTTTTTTTTTTCTGTATGAATTCAGGTATTGGGTTTTCATTCTCTTTGTTGCCACATTAGTTTTGGCCCTTCAACATTCCCCTTGGATTAAGTAATCTTTCGCACCTCAATAATAGGATAAGTTTGTTTTAAGGACAATTTCTCAAACTTGTTAAAAACACAAGAAACTGTGGGTCCAAAACCTGACCCACCACAGTATATTTCCAAGTCCCAAACAGCAACTCCTTTTTGGCCCAGGAAAATTTCCAGGACAATAAAAGAGTGGCCTTGGCAATGTCAAAGCAAATGATTTCACCATTTTCTTTTGCTCAAAGTCTGAATCTTTTTGTCACTGCCACATTTAGTTAAGGCAAATGAATAAAGGGTAAGAGAGATGTGGCAAGATTGTTGTGGTTATGGATTGTGGAATAAAACATCACTCTTCCTTCCCCACTTTGAAAATGGCAAGAACTTGTGCCTTTTGCCTTGAAAAAGTGGGGAATGACACATGAACTAGCATATTAATATACAAAAACCCACTCAAATATCACACATAAAATTTAGCATCTGTCTCTGTCTCTGTCCCTGTCTCTCTCTTTCTCTTTCTTTGATTCGGTCTATTGCACACACAAAAACAAGAGCAGCATAAGTTCTTGCTAAATGATATGATATACTTTCTTTGGGTTTCAGAATGGCAGAAATAAAAGCCGATACAAGCTATTCTCCAAGTCCTGAAAGTTCTCCTATAAAACCGAAAATGGATTGTTCTTGTTCTGCTGTAAGGGAGGTGCTTGATAAAATTCTTGGTTCGGCACCTTCTTGGAGAAAGAACACTCCTCCTCGTGTTAGAAGAATTTTCCACAGAGATGTTGAACGAGATGAGTTTCAGTATTCGAATACTCATTGTCTCTCTTCTTACTACAGTGTTTTTGTAGTTCGCCTAGCTATTATGGTCAGTACTCTCTCTATATATCTTTTTCTGTGTGTTTGAACCGGTGTATTAGTTGGTTAGAAATTCTGTTATACCAATGTGAAATTCAATATAGTTGAATGAGTAGAGCAGTAAAGGCAACAGCATGTTGGTCTAATGGAGATTTTCCATTTATATGTGAGTATTTTGTGTATGTATGCATATCAGTATCATATGACAGAAGAAGGTGGAGAACTGTAATTAATAAAATTTGAATTTTTAGTTCCTTCTTATGCAATTGGTTCAAGTTTATGTGCTTACAGCTAGAAACTGCAGTTCAGTCAGATAGAAAAACTGATTTAGTATCCAGAAAACGATTAATTTTTAGTTAATGAATACAATACTCAATCCTACTGGCTTTATGCAGGTCATGCTAGCTATTTTGATTGGGCTGTTAACTATTCTAACTTGGCATTTCACAAGGAAGTATACTAAAAGATCATTAGATACCTTAGCTTATGGCCTTCGTTATGAACTTCTACAACGCCCCATATTACGAATGTGGAATATTTTGAATTCTACTTCTGAGATAACAACAGCACAGGTTAAGCTGTCAGAGTATGTAATCAGACGGTACAGCAATCCAGCTACTCAAGCAGAACAAGTTGAGGTTTGTTAGCAAACTACCCTAAATTCTGACTCCCCTTCCTCTTCTCTTCAGCCAGAAAGACGGGAATTCTCTTGTTTATTGGCTTGAACCCTTTGATATGAAGAATTTTCCGATAATAGGCTGAATGCCCATATCCTATCCCAGGGCTAGTCAGCCAAGCCAAATAGGGGGGAGTAACAGAGTTTAATTATGTTCTTTAAAAACTTGTAGTGTTTCTAGGATTAAAATTAAGGTTTCCGATGTTTTTTTGTTGTTTATAATTTTTTTTCCCTTTGTTCCTTTCAGCTGTATCAAGTGATGAAAGATGTGACATGGGCACTTTTTGCTAGTCGTAAAGCTCTCAATGCTATAACCATAACTTACAGAAATGGCTTTGTTCAGGCTTTCCATAGAGATCATAGGAGTAACAATACGTTTTACATTTACTCTAATCTAGTGAACTATTCAATAAGTGCCAATGAGCCTTATGATGCAAATATGTTGTCCTCACGTCAAGGGTGGAATGATCAGTCCATTCAGGGTAATCTTTCAGCTATTTGGTTCCGGGAACCACTTGATCCTGTAACAGGTGAAAAGATTGGAAAAGCAAGCAAAATTCCACCAGATGATCTTATAAATATTGCAGGCTTTTCACAGGTACCAGATGGTGCAGCTTCCTGGCATGTGGCAGTAAGCAAGTATACTGATTCACCATTGCTATCAGCCGCATTGCCTGTGTGGGATGCTTCAAATAAGAGCATAGTGGCTGTTGTTGGTGTTACCACTGCACTTTCTAGTGTAGGCCAGTTGATGAGAGAACTTGTTGAAGTACACAGTGGACATATATATTTGACCTCTCAAGAAGGATTTTTATTGGCTACTTCAACAAATGCTCCACTCTTAAGAAATTCAACAGGAGGACCTAAGCTTATGATGGCTGTTGATTCTGAGGATAACATAATTCGAATGGGAGCTCAGTGGTTAGAGAGAGTCTACGGAAACAAGATTCCTTCCGGACACATTGTTCATGTAGAAAATGCGAAGCTTGGCCACCAACAATATTACATTGATTCATTTTTCCTAAATCTAAAGAGACTGCCTATAGTAAGCATTAAACTACTCTAGCTTTTGCCTTCTGTTATTTATGGAGGAATGATAAGATTCTTGATTTTGGTTTTTTAGTTGCTTACATATTTTGTACATTTAGCAAGATAATACTCTTCATGCAGGTAGGGGTTATTATCATTCCAAGAAGATATATAATGGGGAAGGTAGATGAAAGAGCCTTCAAAACTTTGGTTATACTTATTTCTGCATCTGTGTGCATACTAGTCATTGGATGTGTATGCATATTAATACTTACAAATGGAGTATCAAAAGAAATGAAACTGAGAGCAGAGTTGATAAGCCATCTTGATGCAAGGAGAAGGGCAGAGGCATCAAATAACTACAAAAGCCAATTTCTGGCAAACATGAGGTAACTGTCTTCAAAATCTACAAAGTACTAGTAGTTGGCATATATTTTGTGAGCTCAAATGTTCAATGCAAAAATTTCAGATTCATTAAAAGGCCAAAAGTCTTTTTCCTCCTTTTCTCCTTTCCTTTAGAATAAATGAAGTGATTGAAATGTAATAATGACTAAAACTATGAGTGGAGAAACATATGAGACTTCACTCTACTGATCCATATTGATTGACCAAAGACAGGGAACAAGTTACAGAAAGATTTTAATAGAAAGGAAATTCAACACATGGAAGGAAGCAGTTTAGTTTACCTCTAACAATTGACTTGCTTGCTACAGCAAAGGAAATGTTTCGAACTATGGAACCAAATTGATGATCCATCCTGTGAATAAAGACTGATGCTGGACTAGCAGCCTTGCCTATCCAAACTAGTAATTCAATTCCCCGGTTTCCATGGAAAGGTGTCTAAGGAATAGAAGACCAAAGCAAGTTCATGCCACTTTAGGTTTAGTAAATCCTCCAAAAAGTTTTATGCATCTAAATCATACCTATGCTCTGCAGACTTCTCTAGATATGTCATATGCAGCATAGAAATCACATTCATCTGTTATTTCCTATAAAGAACTCCTACCTGTGTTGATCCTTCTTGGATGACTGGCTGTATATGGCTTTTGTTGACACTAAATGAAGTTGAGAATGCTATTATGTAAAATCAACACGTATGATGATTTCATTATATTTACTTTTTCAAAATCCAAAAATGGAAAGTAAACATTTATTCTTGTTTTGTATTACAGTCACGAATTGAGGACTCCTATGGCTGCTGTGATCGGGTTGCTGGATATTCTTATCTCTGATGATTGTCTCACGAATGAACAATATTCAACTGTTACTCAGATTAGAAAATGTTCCACTGCTCTACTTCGACTTCTTAACAATATATTAGATCTGAGCAAGGTAAGGTGTTAGCAAAAGCCACCAAGTCCTTCTGATACGTGAGCAGTTTTATCAAATGTAGAAGTAATCAAACAGTTTCTGTTTATAAACAAACCATAACCTTTAATGCTGCAACAAGTTACAGAATGTTCAATATGCAGTTTTCAAGAACCCAAAATTAATTACTGGCATATACAAATAATTTTTTTTTCTTTTAAAAGGAGTTTCACATCATTATTCACTTGTTCCTTTACAACCTACTTACAAGATCATGAATAGCAACTGGTTCTTAAATCATTTAGCTTTAATTGACACACTGAACTTCTTATAAAAAATATCATCTTATACTTTTTCGTTTTTTTAAAAAATTAGGTTGAATCTGGAAAGCTAGTGTTGGAAGACGCAGAGTTTGACCTGGGGCGAGAACTTGAAGGACTTATCGACATGTTCTCTGTGCAGTGCATTAACCACAATGTGGAGGCTGTTTTGGATCTTTCTGGTAGAACCAAGTTTAAATGTCAACAAATATGATTATCAATCAATTTTTTCTGTTTCTGATATGCATTTTAACTGATGAGTTTTGATTTTATAGATGATATGCCGAAATTAGTTCGAGGAGACTCTGCCAGAGTTGTGCAAATATTTGCAAATCTCATAAGTAATTCTATTAAGTTCACAACATGTAAGGGCAATATCTTCTTTGGTTTTTTCCATTATAGATCAAATATCATGTTTTGTTGAGGATGGTTGTTAATTTGTCAGTTCCATGGATGTTTCACCTACATGCTAATCAACTTTGAGAGCAAAACATAGATTGCTTAAATTGAGACTAGAGATTAAGAATGAAAGCCAATGATTAGCATCTAGAGTACAAAAGACCATTAGTAATTGATTGGAGTATTGAAATTACATCAAACAAACTCCAATATTAATTAATAATTTAGCTCCAACTTTTATCAAACGAAATTTAAAGGATACAAGTACTTTGTGTATTCAGAATTTTCTTGTTCAAATGGCTTGCAGCTGGTCATATTATTCTGCGTGGTTGGAGTGAGAACTTGAGTACTTTCAGTGAGACAACAAAGTTTCCTCTTTATCAGAAGAAAGCACGGTGTGCAATTAAGGCTAAATTGAGGCAGCAGGGGAACCATATGAAGAAGGCCCCTAAGAAAGAAAACAAAGTGGTTCTTTGGTTTGAAATTGATGATACTGGCTGCGGTATGAACCTAAAATGGCAAAAAATCTTTACATACATTATGAAAGCTTCTTTTTTTTTTTTTTTTCCCTCAGGAGAATTCATATAAAAATTTTTCTTATATTCTGCAGGAATTGATCCAACCAAATGGGAATCAGTATTTGAAAGCTTTGAGCAAGCTGATCCCTCGACAACTAGATTGTGAGTGGCGAAAACATGCATAGCTATCAACAATTGAAAAATGAAACTGCTGACAAAGGAGACATATAACTACATCTCAAATTAAAAGAAACAGCTTAAGCAATACATAAATTCAGGAACTAAAATTCCTAGAGATTCTAATTAGTCTTAATGTTTCTCCTTTTTAGGCATGGTGGTACTGGTCTAGGACTTTGCATTGTCCGAACCTTGGTAAGTTAACTCCATAACCATGTAAGTTTCTATTACATACAAATTTATTAAGACAGTGCAATAATATATTCGATTTTCCAATTGTTTCATGATGGTAGGTTAACAAGATGGGTGGAGAAATAAAAGTCGTAAAGAAGAATGGACCAGGAACTCTAATGCGACTCCACTTGCTTCTCAATACAGCAGTAGATGGTGGAGAGCAGCATTGCCAAGTGGATTTTGCAAGACATAATGTTGTAGTAAGTAAAGTTTACAATCTGGAAAAATTGAAATTCTCTCGTTACATTTTCTTTTAATGCTTTGTCTACAACCGTAGTGCATATTTTAAAGGCTTTTTGGTAGTGATCAAGAAAACATTGGTTTTAATTTCAATATTTCCCCATCAAAGCATTGGAAAAGAGAATATGCAGACATGGGGAACACAAGTGTTTGGGGAAAAGCAGAACACACAAACAAACCCTAACAATTTATTTTTTCTAAATATAAATATATATAGATAGCCAAAGAAATATGAAGGTTCTTGGTTGATTCCACACACCAAAGTGAATATCAAATGCTTGCATTGACATTTTGTGATTGTAATGTAGGTGCTGCTAGCTCTATATGGTTCCATGGGTAGAGTTATTATGTCTCAATGGTTGCATAAAATTGGACTATCCTCTGTAGGAGTGTCTGAGTGGAATGAGCTTACACAGGTTCTTCGAGAACTCTTTCATAGAAGAAGATATAACAATGCATTTGAGACTCATTGTTCTCTGAATGAACCATTGAAAGCAGAAGTTCTTGATATACAGGACATTAAAGACCCTACATTTGTCATTGTTCTAGATATAGGGTTGCTTGACTTGAGTACAGATATATGGAAGGAACAACTTAACTTCCTTGACAAGTTCTCTGGAAAAGCTACTTTTGCTTGGATGCTAAATCATGATACTTCCAATGCCATAAAGATGGAGCTCCGAAGGAAAGGGCACATATTGATGGTCAATAAACCTCTATACAAGGCAAAAATGATTCAAATTTTGGAAACTGTTATCAAGGAACAACAAAAGAAAAGTTTGAATGTTGCGAGAGGTATAGCAAAGGATGCCAATGATATGCATGAATGTCTTGAAATTGATTCCACTCAGTTTGACAATGCTAGTTCAGAAGATTCGGATATGGCTGAAATAGGTAATTCGAATTCTCTAGATGTATTTCACAATGAAGAGAAACAAAAAGAAAGAGGCAGGACTGCAAGTGCATCAAACTATCAGACAATTAGCAAGTGCTTAATTGAATTAACTGATGTGGATCTAGAAGAAAATAATTTGAAGGAAGATACAAATCGAACCAAGAACAACTCACATGACAGAAAAGATGAAAAATATAATTCATTCACCAAAAGCAGTACCTGTCCTAAAGGGAGAGTTGATTCATACTTGAGCAGAGCTGCGAATCAACAGAAAGCTTTGGAGGGCCTAAGAATCCTTATAGCAGAAGATACTCCAGTTCTCCAAAGAGTTGCAACCATCATGTTGGAAAAAATGGGGGCCACAGTTATTGCTGTGGGAGATGGATTGCAAGCAGTTGATGCTCTAAATTGCTCACTCAGCAGCAAAGATTGTATAAGAGAATCTCTCATGCAAGAATCCCATCCATATGACTTGATCTTAATGGACTGTCAGGTAAGAAATTAGAAGCATGCGCATTAATCACTTGTTTGGTATAAATGAATTTTTAATATGGAATATATTTACAAATAATAGAACTTGGTTTACTTACATTGGATTCCATTAATTATAGTTTTTAGAAGTGTAAATGAACATTTTCTTTTTTACCAAATATTAGTCTTAAACCATTACGAGGTTAGGATTTCCGAATTATACTTCTATTTCTTCAAAGAAATATCTGAAGCAATTCAGGATAGACGCTTTCGTATTGCTTGTTTTAACTTTGAACATAAAGATTCGAGCATATCACTCAAATTTTATAGGTTGTTTTTCTTTTTTTTGTGAGTTCTGAGTTATTGTCTAAATGAAAAACCAGATGCCAAAAATGGATGGCTACGAAGCAACAAAGGCGATACGAAAATCAGAAGCAGGAACAGGATTACACATTCCTATTGTTGCATTGACAGCCCATGCAATGTCATCTGACGAAGCCAAGTGCTTGGAGGTTGGCATGGATGCTTATCTAACAAAGCCAATTGATTACAAGCTGATGGTATCTACCATTCTCTCACTCACTCATCCTACAACCTAACTTTTCTTGTTACTTTTAAAGCAAAAGCTAACAAAATGTTTGTCTCAAGTAATCTTTGGATGTACAGTCGGATGATTGCACTCAAAAAGTATGATATGACATGTAAGTTGTATGTATGTATGTAGAGGTATTACCCAATTTTCTATATGATATAAAAGATCAATGGGTTTTTGCTTTATTATTTATTTTATTACTCTAGTATTAAGGATGAATAACAGTGAAAAATACACAGCAAACAAAAACAAAAAAAAAAAAAGAAACCAAAAGGAAAAGACTAGCCCACTAAGTAACTAATTGCTTAATTGACAATAGATTAGCTGTAACTTATTTAGTTTGTTAGCACAGCTATACAGGAAGTTACAACTTCCTCATTTTATTATTTCTTTTCTCGCTATCTTCTTATTCTTGTATATAATCAGAAATTCAAATTAATAAATACAAAATTTCCATTTTCCCTCAATCAAATCTCGTTTCATGGTATCAGAGCAATTGTTTTTTGTTGCACTCATTTTCCAGAAGCTTCTCCATCTGCTTCTTCTTATTAACTCATACTTGAATAGTTATAGAAATTTTCATTAATTTGCAATGGCAGATCACCTTCAAAATCCTTCCAATCCTTTCTTCCTTCACCCAAACTAGAATCCTGCATTGATTCTTGTATCGCCTCTTCTCAATGGATCAAATTACCATTCTTGGGCTAGGGCAATGAAAATGGTGCTGGCTTCTAAGAACAAACTCGATTTTATAGATGGTTCAATCACAATTCCACCAAAAACAGACCTGATGCACTCAAGCTGGGAGAGATGCAACACTATGGTGTTATCCTGGATTACTAAATCACTTTCACCTTCAATTGCTCAAAGCGTTTTATGGATAGACTTCGCTTCCAATGTACGGAATGATTTGCGAGATCATTTTTCTCAAGGAGACATTATACGAATTTCAGACTTGCAAGAAGAAATCTATGGCTTCAAGCAAGGTGATCTTTCAGTTACCGAATATTTTACACAGTTAAATATCTTATGGGATGAATTGTTGAATTTTAGGCCAACACCTATTTGTTCATGTGAAATAACCTGCAATTGTGGTGCAATTTCAACCTTTAGGAGTTATATGCAAGCAGATTATGTGGTCAAGTTTTTGAAGGGACTCAATGCGAATTTCTCTAATGTCAAAACTCAGATCATGTTAATTGAACCCTTACCTTCAATTAACAAGGTTTTCTCCTTAGTCATACAATAAGAAAGGTAAATAGTAGGGTCTGTAGAGTCCAAAGTTCTTGTTACTATAGTAATGAGAAATGATAACAACTTTGGGAACATAAAATCTAAATTTCACAGAGGAACAGGTAGAGGACAATACAACTCCTTCAGAGGAAGAGGTTTTCATAGCAATACCGGTGTTAAAGTTTGTTCTTATTGTGGAAGGGAAAGGCACACGATTGAAACTTGTTATAGAAAGCATGGCTTTCCACTAGGATTTAAGTTTAAGAATCCCAATCCTAATTTTCCCTCTGCAAGTTTCAATGTTATTTCTACAGAAAAGGTTGAAAGATCAGCTAACTTTGGCTTGCAATCCTCTTTTCTTGAGCAAAACTCTCATGAAGCTATGCTTTTCACCCCTCAGCAACACCAAAAACTCCTATCTTTGGTTCAAGATCAACCATTGCCTAATAGCTCAGTAAATCACATCACCACTGCAAATGTTATCCAACCAAACAACCAGAACAGATTGCTACAGAAGGTAATCAAAACACTGCAGCTAATCATCTTATCCTTGCTTCTGTGCTAAACCTTGGATCTTGGATTTTGGATACTAGTGCCACGATCATATATCCACTTCTCTTTCATTTTTTACCTCATATAAGAAAATCATACCAATTACAGTGAAATTA
Source organism: Jatropha podagrica (assembly GCA_947857235.1). Lineage (NCBI taxonomy): Eukaryota > Viridiplantae > Streptophyta > Magnoliopsida > Malpighiales > Euphorbiaceae > Jatropha > Jatropha podagrica. Next base: position 64,079 of record CANUEP010263033.1, read on the forward strand.
CCCAACAATACATATGTAATAGCTTGCTGTTTAGGCACAATGCATTTTAGTAATGATTTGTTTCTTGTTGATGTGTTGTAAGTGCTAGAATTTCATTTCAATCATATCTCCATTACCAAACTTATCAAAACTTTGCATTGTACACTACACTTACAAGACAATTATTGCCTTATACATGATCCGACTACCTCGAGGATGATTGGTTCAGTTGAAATTAGAGAAACTTTATACATCTTACATAAACTAGTTTCCCACACAACCAATAGTGCTTTAGTCTTCAATTCAATAGTATAATCCATTTCAAATTTCTCTCCCAATTATCTGTGGCATTTTAGACTAGGCCATCCATGTCATTCTAGAATTGAGGCTATTTCTAAAGATTTTCCTTTGTTAATTGTAACAATAACACACATGAACCATGTGATGTTTGTCATTTTTCAAAGCAAAGAAAAGTCTCTTTTCCCCTTAGCTATACTACTTCAACTATTACTTTTCAATTGTTACATGTTGATATTTGGGGACCTTTGTCCACTCCATCTATTCATGGTCACAAATATTTTCTCACTGTCATAGATGATTACAGTAGGCACACCTGGATTTACCCTATGAAAGCTAAGTCAAAAACTAGATCAGTAGTTCAAGCTTTCATTAATCTAGTTGAGAATCAGTTTAATACCAAAGTCAAATCCATTACAAGTGATAATGGACCTGAGTTCTTAATGAATGATTTTTACAATTACAAAGGTATTTCCCACCAAACTACTTGTGTTAAGACTCCTCACAAAATGGGATTGTAGAGCGAAAACACCAACATCTCTTAAATGTCACAAGAGCCCTTATGTTTCAGTCCAACCTTCCTAAAGCCTTTTGGTCCTATGTTGCCCTTCACTTAGTTTTTCTTATCAACAGAATTCCTAGCCCCCTTATTCAAAATAAAAGCCCTTTTCAAAAGCTCTATAATACTTTACCAGATTTTAATGAACTCAGAGTCTTTGGTTCTTTATGCTTTGCCTTACCCTTACCAATCATAGAACTAAGCTTGACCCCAGGGCTAGGAAATGTGTATTTTTGGGTTTCAAACTTGGCACAAAGGGTTACATTCTCCTAGATTTGAAAACTAGAGAAGTTTTTCTTTCTAAACATGTTAAGTTCTACAAAAGTCACTTCCCCTTTTCTCAACCATCTCAACACCTGTGATTCCCTCTCTGAATTCCCTTGCTTACACCTTATATCATTTTCCTAATAATACACAGGAAAATTTCATACCTCCCCATTCCACATTTCATACACTTTCAGCTACCCCACAAACACATTCATAATCAGCTAATTCACAATCCCAAACTCCACCTACCACCTCTATGCTCTCTCCTGTTACACAACCCCTTCCCTTAGCTACACGTAACTCCACTAGAGTTAGGAAAATCCCCACATATTTGCAAGATTATTATTGCAACTTAGTTTCAGCAGAATCATCATACTCAGGTATACAATATACTCTCTCTTCTGTCATTTCGTATACTCACCTTTCCCCCTCTTATTCTCATTATTTTCTTAACATTTTCACTTCTCTTGAACCTAAAACATTTGCTCAAGCAAACAATCATGCTCAATGGAAAGAGGCTATAACTGCAGAACTTCAAGCCCTTGAAAACACTAAAACCTGGAAGCTAGTTGATTTACCTGCAAGGAAAATTCCTATTGGCTGCAAGTGGATATACAAAATAAAGCATAAGTCTAATGGTTCAATAAAGAGGTACAAGGCTAGGCTTGTGGCCAAAGGGTACACTCAAGTGGAGGGTCTTAATTACTTGGAAACTGTTTCACCAGTTGCAAAAATGACTACTCTTAAATTACTATTGGCTCTAGCCTCCATTCACTCATGGCATATTCACCAATTAGATGTGAATAATGCCCTTTTACATGGGGATCTCAAAGAGGAAGTGTATATGACTCCACCCCCAGGCTTAATTCTCTCTAATCCCAAGTAAGTTTGTCTTTTAAAAAAGTCCCTTTATGGCCTCAAACAGGTGAGTAGGCAATGGTTTTCAAAGTTATTTGAAATCTTTATCAATTCTGGCTACTCACAGTCCTCTAATGACCACTCTATGTTCATCAAAAGAAAGTCAGATTCCTTTACCATTTTACTTGTATATATTGATGATATACTCTTGACAGATGATGATGTTTCTGAGATTTATTTTGTCAAGCAACTCCTTGATTCCTTGTTTAGATTAAAGATCTAGGTCCTTTCAAGTTTTTCTTAGGTCTTGAAATTGCAAGGTCACAGCAAGGTATTTCTTTATGTCAGAGGAAATATGCTTTAAAACTTCTCTCAGACACAGGCTATCTTGTAGCTATGCCTGCTTCCACTCCCATGAATTCCCACCAGAAGTTTAGCTCTACTTTTGGATTTCCATTACCAGATTCAGCTGTTTATTGAAGATTGGTAGGGAAACTGCTATACCTTACCACCACAAGGCATGATATCACATTCTCAGTCAACCAATTAATTCAATTTTTATCTAACCCTACCACAGTTCATTTACAAGCACTTTATAGAATCCTGAGGTACATCAAATCAGCCCTAGGAAAAGGCATTTTCTTCCCTGCTTCTTCTTCCTGCACTCTCAAAGCCTTTAGTGATTCAAATTGGGCAGGTTGTGTTGATACTAGAAGATCCATCTCTAGCTTTAGTGTTTATCTTGGAGACTCCTTAATTAGTTGGAAGTCTAAGAAATAACAAACTATCTCTAGATCATCCTTAGAGATTGAGTACAAAGCCTTGCAGTAGTAAATTGTAAAGTCCAATGGTTAAAATACATGTTGACTGAGCTTTCTATCCCACACCCTCAGCCCGTTAGCATTTACTGTGATAACCAATCAGCTCTATACATTGCTGCCAAACCTACATTCCATGAGAGAACCAAGCATATTGAGCTTGATTGCCATATTGTTAGGAAAAAAGTCAATTCAGGTCTCATTCACCTCCTTCCCATCTCCTCCTCAGCCCAACTAGCTGACATTTTCATCAAACCCTATCCTTCCCCATCCTTTCACTCATTTGTGCTCAAGCTAGGAATGGTGAATATCCAGCTTGCAGGGGGGTTATTATCAATGAATGACAATGGAAAATACACAACAAACAAACAAACAAAAAAAAAAAAAAAAGAAAGCCAAAGGAAGAGACTAGCCCACTAAATAACTAATTGCTTAACTGGCAATAGATTACCTGTGACTTATTTAGTTTGTTAGCACAGCTATACAAGAAGTTACAACTTCCTCATTTTGTTATTTCTCTTCTCGCTATCTTCTTATTCTTGTATATAATCATAAACTCAGA
>CANUEP010263036.1:0-11197 GCA_947857235.1 Jatropha podagrica
AATTAAATTTTAATTAAAAATTCTTTTGAAAATAATTTAACGGGTCATTTCATCACCCCTCTCCCCCTTATCCCTTATGTTGTTTTAGGGGATTGTGAATCATTTGGTAGGATTTGGAGCTTTAGCTTTCTTTTCTTTCAAGGTTATGTAAGAATTGTTTAAATGTATAAGATACAATTATTTAGAATTCTTATAATTGTATAGTAGTAGAAAATCCACAGTTATGATAAGATTGTATTATTTTAATAATAATGTTAAGCAATTGAAAACTTTATGGGAATGATTGATATTTGGAGACTATGTAATAGGAATAGGTTTATCATATTATGAAAAATAAATATTGCATGAGAAAATATTTTTATTAAATGGATATGGGCCCAAGATGTGAATAGTCCTTAATATTAAGGCTAGGTCAGAATTGTTGACTCTGATTATTATATGAATAATGTCATAATATGGGCTTACTATTCCGTCAGTCAAATGATAATAGGAATGAATTTTGGATAGTTTAAGCTTACTACAGGCCTCAGGGGCCTTAAGCTTACCTAGGTCCTAGTGTCGGTCCGGCCCACGGTTTTGGATCTTGACAATATCTAAGTCGAGCATAACTTTTTGTTCCCGTATACGGAGGCATGGAGCGTTTTGATCTATTTGTCTTTTTTTTCATAAATAAAAATAGTAACACAATATATAGAATACTTCTTTAAGTAAAAATAATAATATAGTTTTAACCAACTAAATATAATAAAATTATACAAATCATTTAATACCTGAAATGTCACCTCAATCCAAAGATTAACCAAATACTTCCAATCATCCACAGCAATATGCTTAGGCTTATTTCGTAAGCGGAGTTGGTAAGTTGCTTTTAAATCAAAGCACTTTTTCTTCAATTTATGTCTATGATCCCTATATAAGGCATTCATATGGCCAAAAATAGCTCCTTTCCTTCCATCAGAATATTCAAAGGTGAATTTTTTCTAAGATGTTATAAGAACAATGGTGATCACATGAATGTGTTCAAAAACTATCAAAACAAATAATAATTTATTAATAAATTTCAATTAAAAATAATTTGAATCACTTGTTAATCTTACCAAGATAGTAGACCACATAAAGTCAATCTTATCTTTACCAATTTCCTTCCATTGCTTCAATTTTAATGGACAGCATAATTTACTTCTTACTATTTGTCCTAGAAACCAGATAAAATCAATGGAGTTTTCTCCAACTACTTGATCATCTTCATCAAATTCTAATGGTAGCTTTTGTCCCTTCTCTAATCCAATGATCTTCAAGCAACGTGTGGGTCCTCTTATTTTCCTTTTGATCACATTACTACCTATTAAAAATATGTAAAAATAAATAAAATAAAATTATATATAAAGTTATTAATTAATTAAAATATATCATAAAGTAACTAAGAAATAATAACAAATTAAATTGTGTATACCTGGTGCAATTTGAAGTCCTTCCAAGCCATGATCATTTGGAACTGGAAGCATATCATCAAATTCACTAGGAAAAATATCATCATTTTCAAATATGCAATATATGTCGATAGGTTTCCAAGGAAAGATTTTATAACTATCAAGTATATTTTTCATATCTCTATCATCTTTCACTTCCACTAGCCCGTCACAATCACTAAGAACACTATCTGATTTTAAATAATAAAATTTGTCTCCTTTTAAAATATCAAACTCACAGTCTTTCTTCGAATCATGCAATATATCAAAGTATGAAACGAAATCAACATCCAGTTTGCACTTCTCCTTCAAGCTCCCATTTTCATATGTTCTATGCGGTGAAAAATTAAAAAAGCCCCTATAATGGTGCTTGAATATTTTTTCATCATTATTTCCTACAAAAAGTAATAATAGAGTTATATAATTTTAAAATATTGAAAAAATAAATGAATTTTTAAAAATTATAAACATAAGTTGGATTACTTACTTGGAAAATTAACTTCATTTATTGATTGTATATAAGAATGTTCAGCTTGATGTGGCTTAAGAGCTACTTGAAACTCTTCAGAAACAACATTTCCAATATTATCTTCCTTGTCAGTGTTATTGCATTTTTCTTTAGCTTTCCGTAAACTCCAACGTCTAGCCATGATTTTGACTTGTCCTATATTAAAATATATCAATGATAAGACATTAAAAAAAAAAATTCAAATGACATATTTTATATCAAATCTAATGTAGAATCAGGCAAGAAATTTAATAGATACAATAAAAATAATAATAAGAAAAAAATTATATATTATTATTTTCCATGGTACTATATCAATATTGAAATATAAATATGAAATATACAATTTTTTTAGTTCAAAAAATAGATTATATCTTATGGTTGACCTTAATAGATATGTAGTCTAGATGCATGTGATAAACTATTAAAAGTATAACATAAAATTAATCATGCACTATGACATATTGTTAATTGTCAAAGAATACTCCTTGTTTTATATATATATATATATATATATATATATAAAATATATGTGAACTTGTAAGTATATGTTAGATACACAAAATTTTAAAGTTTAGAATTTAATTTTGTTAACATAAGTAAGAACTTATAAAAAAGAAAAATAATTTGACTAATCTAAATACATATATAAAAAAATACATGTTATATAAATGTTTCGTTCAATTTGATTTGATTTGCTTTAACTTTAAAATTATAAACCAAAATGACATTTTCATTATTTTTTTTTCAAGTTAAATCAAACTACCAATGTTAAAGTCTTAAAAAAAACACCATAATATGTAGTATTATAAAAAGAAAAGAAAATGTATTGCATGGGCTTTCTATTTATTTATTTGCTTTTATTTGTTAGGCAAAATTCAAGGGGAACTACAGTTAGAAAAACAAAGCTACAACTCCACAGTTGTTGAAAGCAAAATAAATATAACAATAATCCTTCATAGATTTCCAATGGCAAAAATAGTATTGTTTCCAATCAATAAGAAAATGTTATATAATGCCACTGTACATTAGAATTGAAATATATATATATATATATAACCAATATGCTTGTCAAGGTCCATAAATCCTTTAAAAAAATAATTAGCTAAGATCATTTGAGAGGTTTACATACAAATAGTATAAAAGTAGTAGACAACTCATAGCTTTCATTGAAAATGGATAGTCTAATAAGAAATTGTGAAAAAGAAACTAAGAACCAACCATCTTGGACAATCGCAGTAGATAGCAATAGCATTACACACAATCATTAATAAAGTTCAAATTTCAGTACAGATCCTATTATTTGCCTATAAAATGAGTTGTTCTCATGCAATTATAATTAACTCTCAACAGTAATATTTATAACATGATATATCACTTCAAATAAATTTATTCACGATCAAGTTATAAATATAACATATCAATAGCTGCAATCATATATCATTTGGGAACATGAACCTATATAAGGGATCACATGAACCTCATGAGCAAGAAGTGAAAAATAGCAAAAGATAAGGGGAAAAAAAACATTGAAGCCTAAAATTCAAGCACCATTACGTAAAGTATTATTAATTGTCAAAAGAATATTTTATTTCTCATCACAAAAAGCCAACAGAAGACAAGTATGAACACTATTACAACATGTACAGTACAAGTACTAGGATTTTAAAATATAAACAAAACTCTATGAATCATGTATATTTTCTATGGTTTGCGGTTTAAAATTTTAATATTAGGCTGAATCTGAATCTGAATATATTATTTAGTATTTTTCATTAACCTGAAATTGCAAAAAAATTTTACTGAGTATTAGGTTGAATCCACTGTATATCGCAAATCAATTTAAACAAGTGACTAAATTCAATTTTCATATATTTTTTTTATAATTCTAATATATGACTAATTGGTTTAAGGTTACATATTTCTATGAAAAGATGAATTTGATACCTAGGGTTCAAACAAGAAAATTGAATAAAAAAACTGACATCAATTATAAAATAAAAAATTAAAGTATGTGATGAAATTGACTTAACCTTATGAGCGAGGAGTTGAGCTTAGTGTCTGGGTAATACACAAGAATGCAGGAAAACACCAAGAGAAAGATGAAAGAGAAGAAAGACATGGAGGCAAAATAAATTTTGGCATACAAAAAATTAGGATAAGCGGCAAAAGCGGCAAAATAAATATACAGATGAGCCAAACTTTGAGTTTATAAAAAGAAAAATGTACTTTATTTTTAGTTAGTTGAATTTAGTATTCTTCAAATAAGTATTATTTAAACTAAATGAAGTCCGTCCTCATTCATCTTGTTTATAATGTCTTATACAACACACAAACACACTATACCTAAAGAATAAAAAATTGTATTGGTTTTGATATTATAATATTTACTATTTTTTTTCGAAAGTTAAATATTAAATTTAAATTTATTATAAATATGATAAAATTCAAAATATTATCATATATAATATAAATAAGAAATAAATTTCAATCTTTATAGTAATTACAATAATTTTATGAAAATTAAAAGCAATAACATTAATATTAAAATATAAAATAATTATTCCACAAGTTTTTTTTCTTTTAAAATTATTCAGGCTTTTTCATCAGAAATTAAATTAATTCTTTTTATTTATCTGTTAACTTGGATCGTAATATTTTTTAAAATTTAAAAATATTATTTCTTTTACTTTGATAAAATAGGAAAAAATTTTAATTTGACTGATTATTATGAATTTAAATAATACCTTGTAATTCATTAGCCCTTTATATTCACATTTTTTATTTATTTTTTCACTGATTGCATATGTCAATCTGGGCTAGTAGCCAATAATGACACGATTTGTATCCTAACTGAGTCAAAATTACAAAAGGATAGACATGAAGATTATTTTTTCTATGCAAATTTAAAATCCCATAAAATATTCAAACAAAATCCTTGAAGTTATCATAAAATCTCTTGTTATTTTATTCCAAATCTTGAAATGATTTATTCTGAATATTTCTCTTGATACTCCAAATATTATAAGATGTAATATAAATAAGAAAAAAAATTCATTCTTTATAGTAATTACAAGAGTATTTATGAAAATTAAAACCAATAACATTAATATTACAATATAAAATAGTTATTCCTCATTTTTTTCCTTAGAAATTTATTCAAGTTAATTTTATTAGAAATTAAATTACTTTTTACAAGAAAAATATAGAATACTAATTTTTGTAATTGTTTAACTTATATATTATTTGTTACAAATAGTTTTTTAAAAAATAGAGTTAATAGCATAAAGCCATGTCACAAGAGCCAACAAAACTCAGTTTATATGAGTAGCCACTGGAGTTAAATAAAAATCCCTTCTCTCAAACTTTCGCTCGCTGAATCCTCTCAAAACTAAACAATCTATCATAATTCCCTTACTTTGCATCTTCGGATCTCAACTTGTATCTCGTAAAACAAGATTATTTCAAAGAAATCAAACTTTTAAAGTTAGAATCCTAATTTTCTTTATTTTAATTATTCAAATCAATTTTAACTTGTTTAGAAGATATTTTTGTACTCATGATCATCACTTGTTTACATCTTCCTATTGAAAACAAAGATTATTTTGATTGGTTGAAATCAGTTCTTAATTGTTTAGATTATTGTTGCTTTTTATCTGCAGATTTTCTTTTTTTAATTTATACTACATTTGTAATTTAAATTGCATGGATCTTAGCACAATGAATTTGAGATACATACATGTATTTAAATTTTAAATGATTTTTTAACAAAATCTAAAAATGCAATTTTCAAAAAGTTAAAAATTTAACCTTTGGAATTTTTTAGAAACTCAGATACGAATATAAATGAATTATGGGATCTTTTGTTAAATAAATTATGAGATTATATAAATGCATATTAAAAGGAAAATATAATTATTGCAATCCTCGTTCTTGTTGAATAGAGAACATATGGTGACGACCCCCCAGTTTAAATAAAAATATTTAGTGCTTTATTTGTAGATTAACATCTTTGTAGCTCAGTGGCGTTGTCCTCAATTATACAAGCTATTGGATTTATGTTCTAACCACATTCTTAACTAAATTTTATTTTTTTTCCAATAGATATCTTATTTTTATTTGGTCTTTATAAATTATAATCAAAATTAGTACTATTGAAAAAAGTAAACATTTATTTATAATTCAATTGTTCATTATTTATTATTAAATTAAAATTTAACAATTTGTAGAAACTTTAGAATTATAAATTCATTGAATAAATGCATGAAATTTAATTTATTTAAATAGATTATTTAACCTTGTGACTTATGATCAAATTTTAATAAAAATAATATGAAATCAAATTGATCAAATTTTAAATTTATTCAAAGTTGTTTTTTTTTACTGTAAGTGATATACTATGTTGTATTTTCATAATTTCAGTTGCTTTAGTAAATATTTTAAAAACAATATTTTTTAAAATGTTTAAAAATTAAAGAAATAGTTGTTTTAATAATAATTTAATTAAATTTATCGAGCAAATTCTAACATATAATTAAAATTAATATTTGTAAGATTATGGTAAATTATAATTTCATCTAGTTTTAATAGGCTAGCATAATTCTCGATCCTTCATGTGTGGGGATATACAATTTTATGAAGAACATTATTGTTCGTCATGATAGTCAGAATGTGATAACTAGTGTATCATTAGTAGAAAATGTGATAATTAGTGTATCATTAGTAGGATATACTTTTCGTCTTGCCCTTGTATCTAAACTTAAACAATTTTATACTTTGCTTGTATGTTTGATGTGGCTTACTGTAAAATCAATTAAATATTATTTATCAATAACTTCATTTTGAGTGAAGAGCATGGGCAAGGAGTTGATGATTTCCTTGAATTTGCTTTTACACACTCAAAGCTAGAAGGTATCATTCCTTGCCCTTGCATTAAGTGTAACAATTTTGCTAATGGGGCTATAGATGAGGTTAGGGATCATTTATTGATGTTCAGAATTGTCAAAGGATATACTCGTTGGTTATATCATGGGGAAATCGTGAATGAACAAACACATGTTACTAGTAAAGTAGATAATGAAACTGGTGATGATGATATACTAGGCATGATTAATGATGCAGTGGGACTTAAAATCTTGGATACATTAGCTCAAGATGCTTTTGAGCATCAATATGATGTTGAACCTAGTGGTGAGTTTGTCCAACCTTTTGAGTTCAATAAGGAAGCTACTAAATTTTTTAATTTGTTAGAAAATGCACATCAAAAGCTTTATCCTGGTTGTGAGAAGGGTTCAAAATTATCATTTATTGTGAAATTGTTCCAAATTAAATGTCTTTTTGGATTGAGTGATAAAGCAGTTACTAATGTAATGCAGTTATTTAAAGAATTCCTCCCCATTAGTGAAACTTTACCTAAAGCTTTTTACAAAGCAAGAAAAATCATTCAAGATTTAGGGCTGCACTATGAAAAGATACATGCTTGTGTTAATGATTGTTTGTGGTGAGTCTAGGTGGAGAACTGTAGAGGACCATTCAAGAAAAAAGACAAGTTCTAAAACAAGTGATAAAAAAGTTCCTAAAAAAGTTTTGCGATATTTTCCTTTAAAACCTAGACTTCAAAGATTATTTATGTCATCAAAGATGGCTTTAGACATGACTTGGCATCATGATCAACGTGTTAAAGATGGAATCCTCAGACATCTAGCTGACTCAGATGTGTGGAAATCTTTTGATGAATTAAACCCAGGTTTTGCTAGAGATCCTCATAATGTTAGACTTGGTTTGGAAACCGATTTAATCCTTTTAGCAATCTAAGAATTTCCCATAGCACTTGGCCAGTGGTTGTTACAGTATATAACTTTTCTCCTTGGTTATGTATGAAACAACCATATTGTTTGCTATCTTTATTAATTCCTGGACCTAAAGCTCCAGGTAATAACATTGATGTGTACTTACAACCTTTAGTAGAGGAGTTGCAAGAGTGATGGTATTATGGAATTGATACTTATGATGCTTCAAAAAAAGAGAATTTTTGCATGCGTGCTGCACTTTTATGGACTATAAATGAGTTTCCTACATATGCCAACTTGTCGGGGTAAAGTACAAAGGGAGCTCTAGCTTGCCCTTCATGTAATAAGGAAACTTCTTCTACTCGATTAAAATATGGTCGTAAGTTCGCATGCATGTTTTCTCATCGATTTCTTCCTATTTATCATAAGTGGCATTTGAATAAACATTGTTTTAATGGAACTATAGAGAGAAGATCAGCTTCTAAAATTCTGTTTGGGAATGATGTGTTAAATCAATTTAGTAGCCTTAAAAATGTGACATTTGGTAAGACTGTGAAAAAGAAAAAAAATGAAAATGATAAAATTGGTCTTAATTGGAGGAAGAGAAGTATTTTTTTTTAAGCTCCCTTATTGGTAAGATAATTTGTTACGTCATAATCTCGATGTAATGCATATTGAGAAAAATATTTGTGATAATATTATCGGCACCTTGTTAGATATGGAAGGGAAAACAAAGGATGGTTTGAATGCTCGTCGTGATTTAAAAGAGATGGGTATAAGAAAGGACTTACATCCAACTACAAAAGATGGGAAGTGGTTTTATCCAGCTGCATGTTATACTTTATCCAAAGATGAAAAGTGTAAATTATGTAAGTTTTTAAAATCTATAAAACTTCCTGATGGCTATTCATCTAACATATCACGATGTCTGAATATAAAAGATGGTAAGATTTTTGGGCTTAAGAGTCATGATTCTCATATTCTTCTAGAGCAGCTTCTTCCTTTGGCAATTCGTGGGCTTGTACCTAATAATGTCCATGATGCTATTACTAAGTTGAGCATAGTCTTCAGAGAGTTATGTTCAAAAGTGTTAAGGAAAAATGTTTTGGAGCACCTTGAATCTCAGATATCAATAACTTTATGCAAGTTAGAGAAGATTTTCCCACCATCATTTTTTGATGTGATGGTACACTTAGCAATTCATTTAGCAATAGAAGCTAAAATAGTTGGACCTGTACAGTATCGATGGATGTATCCTATTGAGAGGTAATATTTTAAAATTTAAAATTTTATTATTATCTGCAACTTTAGTTTAGAACTTTGATTAAATATTATATGTATTTATGTGTATTCTTTTAGGTTCTTGAGAAAATTGAAATGTTATGTGCGTAATAAGAGTCAACCTAAAGGTTCTATTGTAGAAGGCTATATCGTAGAAGAAAGTTTAATATTTTGCTCAAGATACTTGCAGAATACTGAGAGCAAGTTTAATCCGTTTAAAAGGAATTCTAAAGGCGATCAAGATGATTCACATAATGGATTATCTGTATTTGCACAAAGTGGTTATCCTTTAACAAAGAATAAGTCTATGTCTCTTGAGAGTCATGAGCTAAAGCAAGCTCATCTTTATGTGTTGAAAAATTGCGAAGAAGTGCAACCATTTTTAGAGTATGCATTTTTATTCCAGTGATAATATTTTGTGTATTATCTATTCTTTATTTAGTATGATTTTTTAATTATGTACCTCTTTTTTGAGTGAATACGAGTAGGGTATGCATAACATGGATTTTCTTGACTACTTTTATAATCGAGTAAGTTTTAAAAATTTTAATTTGTTCTTTATACATTTCAAATATGTATAGTTTAGTTCCATATATTAACTTCTACTATTCATTGTTTTAAAAAAATCTTTCATTATAATAGATTGTGGGATTGAACAATGAAGAAAATGCAGATGTAAAAAAAAACCTCTTATCTTTGGCTAGAGGTCCTTTAAATGGTGTTAAGTAATTTTCAGGATATGTACTAAATGGATTCATATTTCATACAAAGCAACTTAAAGGAAAAAGGGTCAAGCAAAATAGTGGTGTTATGGTAAAAGGAGTTATGGGTTCGAAAAATATCGAATATTTTGGAGTTTTAACTGAATTAATAGAACTTCAATATTTAGAGGGTAATTAAGTGGTTTTATTTAAATGTGACTAGTGGGATGTACATAGTATTGGAAGAGGAGTAAAAACTGACAAATATGGTTTCATTAGTGTAAATACTACTCGAAAGTTAGTGACAGATGAACCATTTGTACTTGCATCTCAAGCAGAACAAGTCTTTTATGTCAAAGATGGTTTTCATTCTAATTGGCTAATTGTTTTGAGAGGTCATTCATATCATTTTTTCAATTTCCCATTATATGATCTGAATAATGATAAGTTGCTTATTAATGAAGAAGCATTTCGACAAGATAGTCCTCAAATTTATGATAACTTTTCGAGTACATTTGAGGAAGATGAAAATTTTATGAGTTGGCATAGAACTGATATTGATGCTTTTACTATCGATGCTACTACTGCTGCTGATGGTGACATTAGAGATTTGGAATCCGAGCCTAAAACTAATAATGAAGACTTGTTATTGTAGCTTATTGAATCTTGCTATATATGATTAAAAAAAGGTAAGAATATAATTAACTTTATATTTATTCTCTACAATTTTCACTAGAAGTGACTTTAGAGTTTTCTAGAATTATATATTTTACTATGATATTATACTTATACCTTTTTTTTTTTTTTTACAAATGCAGATGGAATTTATTCATCCCTTGAAAATTTAGTTTGCCCTTTGATGTTGACTAAGTTATTGTAATAAATACAATATTGAGAAGTATTTTTAATAATTAATAGTTTGTGAAATTTTCATTTAATTTAATGGGATATTATTATTTTTTATTTTCTAACGTAATAAGCAATATTTTTTCTTTTTTCTTTTTGTTCTTGTTCTTTTTATTTTTATATTTATGGCTATCTTATTGTCAAAAGAAGATTAGTTTATATTTTTAACTATTAAAGATTCAATTTAGTCCTTATCTTTACTAGGATTAGAAATGTTAATGGATAATGAATCAATTAGGCCATATATAAATACTTCTGCCATAATTTTTACCAATTATTTATAAGATTTTATTATGGCTAGAGGATGATACTATGATAATTAAAATAACTAATTAGTTATAATATTATATTGTAGTTAAATTGTTGAAGTTAATAGGACAAATATTGCTTGAGTTGTTCAAAATTTATAATTAAAACTTTAATTAGTGATATAACTTTGATGTGGCTCCAATATTAATGGCTAATGAACTAATTAGTGACATGATAGTATAGGAACATAGCTATTGTTTTTAATTAGTTACAATATTATACTATGGCTAATTT
>CANUEP010263114.1:0-14364 GCA_947857235.1 Jatropha podagrica
GGAAAAAAAAAAGCTTTGGAAGTTTTTGAATAATTATTTGATCTGCGATCAAGATTTATTTAGAAAACATGCTTGAGTCTGACATGCTTATGAGAGTAATTTACTTTGTTGGTCTTATTTTGCATTTGCCTCTTATTCCAAACTTCAAAATATGTTGTGTGATTGATATATTTGTATATGTTTGTGTTTGTGTATTCACAGGTTTCCATTAGAGGTTTGGGTTGGTGGTAAAATGAGAGAGAAAAGAAAGAGAAGTGGGAGAATAAACTACATTGGGGGAAAGAGGTTGAAGGATTAGGATACACAAAGTGGCCGCATGACATATGATGAAGTTTGTAATAAGGTCAGAGGCTATGGCTATGGAGAGGTGCAGCAAATAGGATACTACAAACCCCATGAACCATGGTTGACATTGGAGTTTGCTAGAGATAATGATGAGGTGAGTTTAATGCTTGAGAGAGGGAAGAAATTTGGATGGTTGAAGATGTACATTCAAACTAACATACTAATTGAAGAAAATAAAGGATATGATCATGCAAACTACATTCACTTAGATGATGAAGAGATGTCTGAATCTGGTGGACCTTCGTATGAGACTAAAGAACAATGCAGTATAAATGAATTGCCCATTGATGACATAAGAGCTTATTTTAATGATGAAGACAATCAAGGTATTGAAGTAAACAAACCTGTCCAGCAAGAAGAGAGTGAAGACAGTGAAGCAGATGTCGAATGTTTGGATGATGAGGAGTTTTTGCTTATTAGAGAAAACAAGATTAAGTTGAAGGAGGTTGTTGTTGACAATGGAGCACGTTTAGGTCTAGATGAAGCAGTGAAATTGGGAAGACAACAGGCTGAGATAAATATAGATATACCTGCTACAGATATTTCACCCACACTTTTCAGCGACTATGAGCCATCTAATATTGAGAATTCATCAACCAATAGTAGTGAGGGGGGGAGAATTAGAGATCACAAAGAAACAAAAGAAGGTGAAAAATGTTTATGATCCTAGCGTGGACCACAGTAAGTTGCAATTCACTGTAGGCATGATATTCAAGAGTAAGCAGGAGCTGAAGCTAACTGTGAAAAAGTTTGCAATTCACAATGGATTCAATGTGACTTGGAAAAAAAGTGAGGAGAAAAAGGTTGACTGTAGATGTGATGGAAAATGCCCTTGGAGACTCTATGGTAGCACTAGATGTAGAGATAAGTCTTGGGTGATAAGGACTTACCAGGAAGAACATAGTTGTTTTAGAGCCTTGAGGAATAAGCAAGCAAATGCAGAATTTATGGCATTAGAGTTCTTCGGCCAGTTAAGGAAAGACCCTAATTATGGTGTTGATAAGATGATAAGAGAAATGAATGAGAAGTATGCAGTGACTGTTAATAGATATACTTGTTATCGAGCAAGACAGAAGGCATGGCCAAGCTGGTAGGGTCATTGGATGCACATTACTCAAAACTTAGATCCTACATTGCTGAGTTGAAAAGGGTTGATAAAGAAGGTACTTTTGTAATTCAGTGTGAGGAGGTACATAAAAGGAGTCCTAATGTTTTTCAAAGGTTATACATTAGATTTTCATCTTTGAGGAGAGGATACATAGAAGGGTGTAGACCTTGTGTTTGTGTAGATGCTTGTTTTTTGAAAACTATGGTGGGTGGAGTATTATTAAGTGTTGTGGCTAGGGATGCCAATAATCAAATGTACCCGGTTGTTTGGGCTATAGTAGAAACAAGATACTTGGCATTGGTTTCTGAGTTTGTTGCTTGAGGACTTGCAATGTGGTGTTGGACTTGGATTGACAATCATCAATGATCAACAGAAGGTAATTTTTTTTTTTTTATGTTTTCTTTCATGACATTCAGCCTTTAAATTGCTGCTTCTCTTAATGCAGGGTCTAGAGAATGCTGTGAGAAACCTTTTACCATATGCAGAGCATAGAAATTGTGTCAAACACATTCATAAAGGGGAAGGTTACAAAACAGCTTTTTGGGCAACAGTTTATGCAACTTATGAGGCTGATTTCAACAAGAAATTGAAGGAACTGACAAATCTTTCTCCTGAGGCATTAGAAGACTTTCTAAAAAGAGATAAGCAAAAGTTTTGTAGAGCTTTCATGTCCACTTTCCTTACAGTTGATGATGTGACAAGCAACATGGCTGAGACTTTCAATGGATATATAGGAGAAGCAAGGACAAAGCACATCATTCTAATGTTGGAAGACATAAGAATAAGGCTGATGGAAAGGAATTACTTCAAAAGAATGCTTGTTGAAAAATGGGGAGATGAGGTTGGACATAGAATTAGAAAAAGGATTGAACTTGCCGAATTGGATACATCAACTTGTGTTCTTAGACCATCAGATGATTACAACTTCCAAGTGCAAGTAGGTGAACCCTTTGTGGTTCAGTTGGATAAGAAATAGTGCTCTTGTAGGGCATGGCAGCTATTTGGGGTACCCTGCTGCCATGCCATATCTTGCATCAATTTCATGAGACATGAGATAGTGGATTATGTATATGACTGTTTGAAGGCTGAGACTTATAGGAAGACATACCAGTTTGGGTTATGTCCATTAGGTGGTGAAGAGATGTGGCCACCAATGCCAGATGCACAAATTCAGCCCCCTGACTACATTAAAAAGCCTGAAAGGCAAAAGAAGAATAGAATTAAGTTTCCATATGAATCTCCAAAAAAGAGTACCAAAACAGGTAGTAGCAGAAAGGGGATTCAAATGAGATGTCAACATTGCCTAGCTTATGGCCATAATAAGAGAGGCTGCCCAAAGATTGACCAAGCACCTGCTTCAAGAGAAAAAAATATGTAATTTTATCTCTTCATTCATTTTCAATATCGTTCCATGCGTATACTTATCTTGATGGGTGTGTTATGTCAGGGAAAGGTTGGGAGACCACCAAAGCAGTCAAATTTAGAATCCAGCTCTGCAAGAGGACAAGCAATAAGCCCATCCACAGCTAGAAAAGCAAAAGAAAGAGCAAAGGTATAAAAAATTGACAATTGAATGTTTTTATTTTTTATTTCCCAATGCATTAAAGTTTATCTTATGTGGCATGAGAATATTAAATGTTTCATAGGTTAAACAAGGATATGGTTTGAGAATCTTTAATGAGAGTGGAAATGTGTATGCAAGGGTATGTGGTATTGATAATTTACAATTTTGTCCATTTTTAACAACACGCACATGAGTGCTGCTGAATTTATGTCATTTGTTGTGTTACTAGATGCCAGGAGACAATGCTGTTAGATATGCGACTGGGACTGAATCCATTAAAGTAGCTGCAAGGAAGAAAATGAAGGTGAGGAGAAATGCGGACATAAGTAGATATGTTGCAACCAGTGATAGCAAAATGGATAGTCCTAAAGAACCACAAGCAATAGTAGACCTCAGTCAACCTCCACCATTTTCAAGCCAAGATTAGTTTAGATTTTCAGAAACTAATGGTCTTTTTGGTTATATCAGTATAGGTCCTTTTAGTTACTGAATGCACAAATGAGGTTGATAGTGTATTTTTTTGGATACTGACTTATCAGTATAGGCACTTTTTGTTGTGATAATGCAATATCCATCAATTGTATTATCTTGGCACTTTTTCATATTATCAATGAAATGCAATATTTTTTCTCAATGTGCAATGTCTATTTTATTCAAATAACCTTACACAATTATTATCATTTAAGCCATTTACAATAAAGTTTAAATTAAATTGGATGCACAAAAGGAATTCAATACAAAATAGCAGCATAGCTGCTTTCACATTCCATTCCATTCTACACTAGGTTCTGCAAATACAAGAAGCTTTTGGCCTAAGCACATCCTACATTATCTACATATTCAACTTCGCAACAATATACATTAAGCACATAGCCCCAATTCCTAAACAAAATGACTTCAACTAGCCCCAATCCTTCTCTTTTTTTTTTTTCTCAAATTCTGGATTCAGTGATTTATTTTCAGCAATGAGCATTAACAAATGGACCTTCAATTCTTTCTTCAATGCTTTCTTCTGCTCCAATTTCTTTTCACTCTCCTTCAGTTTTGTTTCAAGCTCTAAGTTTTCCTCCTTCAACATTTCAACAGTTGCTTTCAACCCATCAATTTTGCTAAATAAGTTGTTCACAATCTCTACACCTCTTGGTGAGAGTTCACTATCCATCCACCTAAAGAATTGACAGTCTTGAGGATCGCTTTCCTACAATAAATGGATAATAAAATTTTAGATGCAAGTTTCTAATTATTCAAATTCAGAAAAAAAATGTTGAAAAAAATTTAGAATTAATTTACCTTCGTTCTCCAATAAGGGCATCGATAAAACCGTCTATTTGGATTTGTTCTACTCCAGGACGTGAGTATTTGGACAGGAAGATTATGCCCACATCTCACACCTAATCGGTCAACTCTAGAATTCACAAACATATCGATCCCTTCGTTTCCAGAATCCATACACACTCAAGAGAAATTAGATGGATGAAACACAAGAAATTTAAAACGCAATGGCCAAGTGAAGGAGAAGAGAAGGGAGAAGATAGCAATTGGAGAAAAGATCGACAACGAAGGGAGAAGAGAGGTGAAATGAGAGGGATCGGAGAAGAGATGGACGGCGAAGGAGAAAAGAGGGGTGGGAGAAGATGTCAATGGTGAAGGGAGAAGAGATGGATGGTTAGGGCTTCGAAACGGTGTGATTTTAATATTTTGCGTGGATTGGGTAAAACAGTGCGTTTTGAACTTGGGTTGAATTAATCCAAACTGGTTGGTGAAACCCACTATAATATTAAAAAAATATAAAATCCTAACTGATTTTCTAATTGGAGAGACAATATACCTAAGTTGCTGAGTCAGAGTGCCCGAAAGATGAAGGTGAATTTAAAGTAATACTGCAATAAGTCACAAGATTGGGGGTTTTTTTTTTTTTGGCTTAGGCCTCCATTAACAGTGGATGAACTTTCAAAATATCGTCTCCTAGCGGGATGGCTATTTCTTTTTTTTTTTTTTTTCAATTATTTTGTTGGTTGGCATTTGGCAATTAGCACGCCGTCTCAAAGCCGACATCCAAATTGCGGAGGAAGAAAACAAACACAACTTGTCGGACCAGAATACAATAGGAGAGAAAGAGCACGTGCTTGAATGGCTATTATTGCAGTAAGTTGTGACGTGACAGATGTTGGATTTTTTCGCACGTGTTGTTCATGCACTTAAATATTTTTCACTTGTTGTCTGTCAACAGGTATCTAGTCATTGTACCAAAAAAATAATACTCTGATAAATCTAGACATAACCCCACCGTTTTCTTTTCTTTTATTTATTTTCAAGAAATTATTTCATTTCTTTCAGCCTCGTATACAATATATAAGGCCACCTCTCTTTCTTCAAAATTCACTCATTACACTACTCATCTCACACTTCTGTCTATTTCTTGTTTCTAGATTTTGTATCTTACAAATCCTCTTTTTCATGGAGTTGATTACTTCTTCTTCTTCTTCCTCCGTATTGTTGGAATCCATTTCAAGCATTTTTAGCTTGATTTTCTTTGGATTTACCCTATTATTCTCTCTTTTCTCTTTACTTATCTTTCTCTTGAGATTAAAGCCATGGTGTAATTGTCAGATTTGCAAAAGCTATGTCACTGCTTCATGGACAAAAGATTTTGCAAATCTTTGCGATTGGTATACTCATCTTCTCAAGAAATCCCCAACCGGTACAATCCACGTTCATGTTCTTAATAATATAATTACTGCAAACCCTGAAAATGTTGAATACATTCTCAAAACCAATTTCGAAAACTACCCGAAAGGGAAGCCTTTTTCTGCTCTTTTAGGCGATCTTTTGGGCAAAGGTATTTTCAACGTCGATGGCGATGGCTGGAAATTTCAAAGAAAAATGGCGAGTCTGGAGCTGGGAAGCGTATCAATAAGATCATACGCTTTCGATCTTATAACAAGTGAAATTAAAGAAAGATTGCTTCCTCTTTTATCCTCAGTCTCTTCCGAAAATCGAAGTTTAGATTTACAAGATGTTTTCCGAAGATTTTCTTTCGATAACATTTGTAAATTTTCCTTCGGGTTAGACCCGGGTTGTTTGAAGCTTTCTTTACCCATATCAGAATTCGCTGTTGCTTTTGATACTGCATCAAAATTATCAGCAGAACGAGCTTTAGCTGCATCGCCATTGATTTGGAGAATCAAAAGATTTTTCAATGTCGGATCGGAAAAAATCCTTAAAGATGCTGTAAGGATGGTGGATGAGTTAGCAGAGGAGATGATAAAGAATAGGAGAGACGTTGGTTTCATGAACAACAAAGATCTTTTATCAAGATTTATGGGATCCATAAACGATGAGAAATATCTTCGAGATATTGTTATTAGCTTTCTATTAGCAGGTCGCGATACAGTTGCATCAGGATTAACCAGTTTCTTCTGGTTGTTAACACAAAACCCAGATGTCGAAGAAGAAATTCGAGATGAGTCGGATCGGGTTCTCGGGTTAAATAAAGAGATTACTAGTTGTGATCAATTAAGAGAACTGCATTATTTAAATGCTGCCATTTATGAGAGCTTGAGGTTATTTCCACCAGTACAATTTGATTCTAAATTCGCACAAGAAGACGATATATTACCTGATGGCACCTTTGTCAGTAAAGGTACTAGGGTTACATATCATCAATATGCAATGGGTCGGATGGATCGGGTATGGGGTCCGGACTGTCTAGAATTCAAGCCAGAAAGATGGTTAAAGAACAGGGTTTTCGTACCCGAAAATCCATATAAGTATCCAGTTTTTCAAGCCGGATTTAGGGTTTGTTTGGGAAAAGAAATGGCATTAGTTGAGATGAAAAATGTAGCTCTTGCAGTGATTAGAGCATTTAATGTTCGGGTTGTGGATCCGGTACAAGCTCCGAGATTTTCTCCGGGTCTTACTGCCACAGTGAGAGGTGGGTTACCGGTTGTGATTCAAGAAAGGGAACCATCATCATCAAAATCATCATGATCAGCAAATCACCATTGTCCATTATTGATTAGGTCTTGGATAGTTAGATGATCAATTATGTACATATTAATTATTAATGATCCATATCACTCCTAATTAATTGGTCAAAATATGTGAATTTGGTGACTACCTACCTTTTTGTTGTACATATTGAAATTAGATTCCAATTTTTAAAAATAAGGTCTGATTTTTAATGTATATTTATTGAAATTATACTCCAATGGTTTCATTTGATTTTCTTTTTATCACCATCATTCCATATATAAAAAAAAAATCTAATTTGAATTATATACGGATTAATAGTAAAATATATTTAGTATAACTAAATCATAATTTTTATATAATTTTTTCTAATATTAGAATAAGAAAGGTTGTTTAATTAATAATTTTATTTCAAGATTTTATTAATGAAAATAATAATAGATTTATTTGTATGTATGCAAAATAGAAAAATAGAAAAATTTTCTTTTAATAAAAAATTACTTTTTTAAATATAACAGATAAAATTGAAGAGCTGTATCGACAAACTAAAACGAAATCAACTTTTATGAGATGAAATGAGTACTATTATTATTATTATTATTATTTATAATCACACAGATGAAATCAACTTTATTATTAAAATTGAAGAGCTGTATTATTATTATTATTATTATTATTATTATTATTAATCACACAGATTATTTATTTGTACATAATATAGTGGGCTTATGGTTTGGTTGATAGTTTATTTATATATAATATGATCAACATGTGATTTGGTTGACAGTTCGTTTATAAATAATATGATCATCATATGGATTTGATGAGATTTTAATCAATGGCTCATATCTGACAAAGGCTCATTTGATTTAGTTATTCAACCTGACAAATTTTTAATATGATTTTAGAGGATTGAAGCTGTGAATAAAGGAATTTAAAATGAATTTGAACTGTATTTTCACTAGTCATGTTTGAATAGGTTTTAATTCAATAACAATAATATCTATTGCGATTTAATTAATATTTTAAAAATATTTAAAATAATTATATGTTTCTTTTTATATATTTTTTTAATTTTATAATTAATATTTAATTTTTATCACATTTTTTATTAAGTAAGAATAACAATTTTATAATTTATACTTATTTTTATTTTTGAAAATAAAGATAAAAATATTTTAATGTCAAATTTGGGTATTCAAACATGTTGAAGTATTTAAACATTAATTATAATTGGTATGCATTCGGGTATCAAAATTAAATTTCTAAATAAATTTAAATATCTAATTTATAATTAAATTTAAATTCGGATTGTGCATTTAAAGCATATCATTTCTATTAATTGCTGATAGTAATTTACCGATGAATATTACTGTTTGGTCAACTTTTAACCACGGGCTGTTATGAAGACGTAAAATGGTTGTACTTGTTCTTACATATTATATTAGTAATTGTATATATATTTTTTTAAGATGAAATTTATTTCTTATTGTAATGTGTTACATGAATAAAAGGTGATATTTATTAGCGGAATTGATATTTATATTGTAATTGGAGAATTTTAATTTTATAAAAATAATTATTAATAAATTTTTTTAAAATTAATATTTCAGTTATTTATAATTAATTTAGTATTTTTATTTATTTTTTTTCATCCGTTAACTATCCTCTCAGTCTGATTTTTTAATCAATGAGATGTACTTTCAATTTCTCTGCCACTGTACATTATGCTGAGGCCAATTTATGAGTGTCCTTATCCAAATCTCATTCTCCCACGTAAAGGTATAATGGGTTGGAACTTGGAACTAATAAATCTCTGCGACAGCGGTAGCCAGAATGGAGTAATTGATCAGTTTAGCAGTCAGCATATTGGTGAGAAGTAAATGATGGAATGCATTAATTACTCTCTCTCTCTCTCTCTCTCCCTCTCTTCTCTTATAGGAAAAAATAAAATTCAATTTAGAGTTCTTTTGTTGTATTGAGAAATTTACTTTATTACGAAACTTTGGGAGGAATGTCCAGAGAAAATATCTAATATTTATCATATTTAAAAATTTTACATTTTTTGAAAAATAATTAAATTTATATAAATTATAATAAATTAATTATATCACTGTTAATATATTCAAATTCAAAGCAGAACCGGAAATATATTCACAAAAATATGTCTCTATTTTACATTTAATCTTGTCAATATGCGAACAAATTTATTTATATGAGGGCATATTTAAAAAGTTCAAGGGATTATTTTTATGAAATCAAAATTTAAATGTGATAAGTAATATGAAATAGAAATAGTATACTGTAACTTGAAAAATGATTGTTCATTCATATACTCTGATCTCAATGATTTTTTCGATCGAATTTTTTGGTATAAGTATTCATTTAATTACTTTAATCTCAATTAGTTGAGAAATAGAAATTTTATGGTAGAAATTATGATTTAGAGGATGTGTTAATCACTTTTTCAATGTATATCATAAATGTTTTTCGCTATTTAAATAAGTGTGTTTCTTGATAATTGAATTTGTATCTTCACTCTTACAGGACTTAATTTATTCAACACTCCGACTAATATTGAGAATGCAAAATCTAATCATATTAACTTATTATTAGACCATGTTTAGCATAGAGGAAGGAAGGAACAAAATATGAAATAGAATTGGAAATGAAATATCATATTTGTGTTTAGTATACATCATAAAATAAGAATTTAGATTTGATTTATGTATTTAGTTGATAAAAATAATAAAAATAGTAGAATGGAGAATTAGTAAAAAAAAAAATGACCATAGCAATAAATTTATTATAAATTAATTTATTGAATTAATTATTTTGTCAAGGAAGACTTATTCCATGTAATGCTCATATGAACATCTCTAATATTGACAGATAATGAGAAAAAAAATATTTCTCAATCTATAATTTCTGTTTTTAATAATTTTTTAAAAGAAAGTAATACAAATGAAAAAATTTGATAAATTTCAACAAATCATTGTAAGATAAGTAAATTACAGTTATACTTCGCAATTAATTATTTTGCATGTTTATTTTATAATTTATCATCTTTTATTTTAAGAGGAGATTTATTATGTCTAATTCATACTGTCTGTATGGAGTTTTTGGTAATTAGATTTTTTTTTTCACTTATCAAATTTAAATTTAAGCTTAAATGTATAGAGAAGTCTGTTGACTCCGATTTAATTTTTTTAAATTTGATAAGATTTTTTTAATTTTAAAATTTAATAAAATAAAAAATTATTTGCCGATAAAAAAAAACTAATGGGAAAGGATAAGAATATCTATATTCCTTCCACAATTTAATTTCATTTAACATTCGGTTGGGTTTACTAAATATGCAATTATTGTTACATATTATGATAATGTGAAAAAGAAATTATTCCAATAATAAACAAAACATAATGATTATATTATTGAAATTACATGCTTCCCATCAAACCACTATGAGAGGTTGCTCTTTCAACTATAAAACCCCATGGATAAGGTGGGCTACCGCCCCACGGTTTACATTTATTTATTTCATATATATATACCCACTCACATGCACATAATTAGTTTTTTAAATGGGTAATAATCACATTTAATTATTTAATTTCAATTCAAAGATTCTGCTTAAACGTTTTATCCACCGAACTATTTAAAGACTGTTTTATTCTTTAATTATTTAATTGGATGTTTTTTTTTTTCAAAATAGTACTGTGCAAAAAGCTAATTGCCTAAACAGTGTTATATAAAAATATTTATCAGAATAGTGTTTGGTGACATTTAAAAGTCTTTTATTGCAATTAAAATGTAAGATTGCAATAAAAAGCTTTAATCTTAATTTATTTTAACGATATCCAATAATTTTATAAGTCAATGTTTTTTTTTTTCTCTTTTTGAGTGAGAATGTTATATTATAAATAAAAGACGGAATCTTACACTGTGAAATCTCGCAAAATAAAATATTTATGATGTTGCAAATATTATTTTACTTATAGTTTAATATTCAACTAAGGAAAATGAGAGAAAATATTATTATATGAAACTATTGAACAACGTTAAAATAAATTAAAATTTATTAATTTTGTTTTATTCACGGTGTAACAATGGATTTGTTATACTGCGATTGAAACAAAAATCTTTAAAATATTTGGTAAATATTTTCCACAGAACACCACTATGAGAAAAAGCCAAATTTTTTTAGAAAAAATGATACTATTTAAGTTTATAGTAATTGTTTATTGAAAAAGGAATCTCTTTCCATAATTTAATTTCAAATTTCAATGAAGCACACAAAGCAAATTAAGAAATTCAACTATGATTAATAATTACAGAAATAAATGAATTTTCTTTCATTTTTAAATATTAAAAAATAAAAATTCAAACCTAAATTTATTGTTAGACCATATATACACTTATTATACTATATCTTGGTATGTAATCTCTTGTGACATAAAGTCGGTTTAAAAAAGCAATTCACTTTTACTTCTCTAACTGAGTATCCGATATTTTTAATAATTTTCTAAGTGTTAAATAAGAAAAATTAATATTAGTGAGATCTGAATCCCATAGTTAACTTTAGATTATTCAACTTTATCAGTTATAATGACACACCAATAGAATTTTAAACCACATTATTAAATTATTAATTTAAAAAAAATTATTAATATAAGTTAATACTATGCTTTTATGTATTAGGATGTTAGTGCAACAAAAGTAAGTAGTCAGACGGCACTACTGTATTGTCTTTCCTACGTATTTGCCATACATAGATCATAACATTATTATTTGTTAACTATAGGATTATATAAATGTCAGAATTAATTAATTAGGTTAACTATAAAATATTCCTTCTTTCTTATATTTATATATGTTAGAATATTCTTGATGGGAACTAACTTTGTTAAAATAATACTTTAGAAAAAAAAAGGCATATATAAATTAAAAAGGAAAAGCCAAAGAGACATGATTAATTAATAGAAGGACTTGAATTTAGGAAAATAGTGTATTTAATGTATGGAAATAAAATATAAAATATAAAATATATTATTGGTTTACATGTGGAGAAGCTAAGACCCATTTTCTTAATTAAATTTGATTATATCATATTTGTCATCTTTTGACTATCAAAGCCTCTTAATATATACAATAGCTATAGCCAAAAGGTAATTGAGCTACCACTAATTAGTTTTTTCTATTTAAAATGTCTACTTCTTATTTGGTTAGACTCAATTTTCAATTTTTAGTTTAAAAGTATAATTACAATTTTCTTTTTCTTTTTTAAAAAATAGATTGGGTTGAATCGAGATGATTTTCAGGTTTGGTTTGGCCCATCGATCTTGGTTCAACCCCACTAATCGTTAAATGCTAATGTTTTGAGTGTTTTTGACAGGTCATCCACGTTTTAAACAAGGAAGAAAAGGCAGCAATTACCAAAAGGACTATAATTTTTTGGTGACGGTGGAATAGAGAAAAGAAACTGAGAAGGAATCACTATTAGTGGTCCTTATCCTAAGTTGAGATTAGCGGTCTCCAAGGAATCGACATGACGTGACATGACATATAAGGTGACCTATACGTGTTCTACTTTGGCTTATTGTGGGTCCTACATTTCTATTTGGTCCAATGACAGACTTTTCCACTCTTAACTGCCTTCAACTCTATCCACAATTTTGCTGCTAAACCATCCACTAAATCCTGAACGTTACCAATTGTAAAAAATATATTCTAAAGTAACTTTCACCCCTTAAGCGCTTTAGAATGACTTTTTACAAAAATTGCATCACAAATCTCACTTTGGTCAAAATTAAACTTAAGAAATAGTATCATGAACCTCACACTTGCCATTTGAGTTAGCTAACTCAAAGGAATGGTTAATCCTTCAAAATCTACTGTTTTACTCATACCTTGAAAACGTCTTTCTCTCTTTCTGTCGAG
Organism: Jatropha podagrica; assembly: GCA_947857235.1. Lineage (NCBI taxonomy): Eukaryota > Viridiplantae > Streptophyta > Magnoliopsida > Malpighiales > Euphorbiaceae > Jatropha > Jatropha podagrica. The sequence goes on from CANUEP010263114.1 coordinate 12,930, forward strand.
TTCTTTTCCTCAGACCATTCCCAAACAGATTCCTCAGACTACCATATTCTGTGTAGAAGGGCTATTCATCAATCTCTGATATGAAGTCAATAGTCCTATATTCTTCTTCAATTTCATATAATACCTGTTATCCATCCGATCAGGCGTAGAATCAAGTGTCACCTTTGGGTCACTAGTAGAGCTCCCACTATTATTAGATAGCAGGCATTTAGTTTTAAAAAAAGTTGCATACGCAGAATCCATGGATGGATCTTGAGCATGAGTCGCTTTAGAAGAATAAAGACGATTAAAGAATGAAAAACAATGCGATATGCCAATCGAATGGGCTCTTGATAAGGTTACCATTACATCAATTGACATTCCTTCACGGGCGAAATTTTATGAGAGTTATTCTGCATTGAAAAATGGAGGTGGCAGATTTTGTTCTACTTCATTTGTGTTTGATATACGTCAATCTCTCCTTCCTGCTAGAACGGCATAGTTTTTGCCTCCAAGTTTGTTGGAACTAGCTCTTGCTGCGAATGCAAGAATGTTTACATATGATACTGTCTTTGGACATATTACTTCTATTTGTGCTTTGGCTTCATTAATTACTTTGAAACCTCGTAAGCTTGGATTGTTAGCTATGTGTTCTCTTTCTCATGGATTCCCTGGTGTGGATTCTAGCCCTTCTACATAGAATTAAGGATTCTGTTTGGGAGTGGTATGAGGAAGAGAGAGAGAGAGACGTTTTCAAGGTATGAGTAAAGCGATGCGTTTTGAAGAAGTATCCTTTGGGTTAGATAACTCAAGTGACAGTGTGGGATCCATAATACTATTTTTTAATTGTGTAATTTAGACCAGATTGAGATTTGTGGTGCAATTTTTACAAAAATGTCATTCTAGAGTGCCTGAGAGGTAAAGGTCATTTTAGGGTATATTTGTTACAATTCGTAAAGTTCAAGGTTTACTTGATGTTTTGGCTTAATTTTATACATTAAATTGAAATTAAAATTGGGAACTGACCAGGAACAAAATATAATATAATTAGTGTTAGCACCCGGACTATGCGTAGAGCAGTATTAAAAAATAAAGCAATATTTTATAACATCATTCAAATATAATAAAATTAGGTATATGACCACGGTTTGATTTCAAACCGAAATCGAACTGGAATCAAACCGGTCAAAATTGAAACCGAATCGTATTCAACGGTTTAAGGTTTCAAACCGTAATCGAAACCGGTGGTTTAGGGTTCAGTTGCAGTTCTTTTTATTTAAGATTTGAAATCGGCGATTCCGGTTTGAAACTATTAATACATATATATATATATATATATATATATATATATATATATATATATATATATATATATATATATATTAATATTTAAAGAGTGTTTTTGTATGTGAAGGTAATTTTTTGTTTCAGGTCTATATCGAGAAACGTGAGAATC